>CAAKHB010004823.1:229213-261922 GCA_901007665.1 Aeoliscus strigatus
GAAAAAGTGACACTATATTTTTAATAATAATAATAATAATGTATTGTCATTGACCATACATTCACCTCCAGTGTCCCATGATCTGTTTGCCGTTTAATTTTCCTGCAGCCATGGAATCCAAACGACGTAATGGGGCGCCTTTCAATGGAGGTGCGTCTCAGGTCAAGCGGGGTAGGATGACAGCGGAATGGGAGGACGGTCCGTCACATTTTGAAGAGGAATTGTCCATGTTTGATGAAGCCGACATGGAGGCAGAGGAGATGGAGGGGCAGGCCGGGCATGATGTCATTCCAGTTGGTAAGTACCTCAGTTGATTGTGTCAAACTACTCTCCTACTGTATTGTATTTTTTTCAACAACAAACACATTTACTGTAGAATAACGATCAGGGGGTTGTTTAACTGTCTTAAGATCGACGTAAACCAGTTTAATAAGGAATAATGCATTTTGCTGTAACATCTGTCTTCTTGTTTTGTCAGGTGACCTCTTCTCAGCAGACCTCAATCCTCGCTGGCGGCGGCCTGATGCCCCATCTCTGGACTCTTCTTCTGATAGTTTGGTGTTTCATCAGATTGACCTTGACTATTATTTAGGTAACTGAAAGCAGTTTCACTTGTGCTGCTCTGTTTTCCCCCCTCATTGCTCCACTGAAGTCACACAGAGACTTAGATTGGTCAAAATGTTACTACAGTTTTTTTTTTTTTATCTACACTTAGGATATCGGAACTTAGCTTGACTGACTAAAGCGATGAATTAGTGGGAATAAAATGTGTTCAAATGTATTATTGCAGGGACGACCGTGGCTGGGATGCCCGGCCAGTTGCAGGGAAAAGTTCCGATCGTTCGGATGTTTGGGGTAACGGACAAAGGCAACAGCGTGTGCTGTCACATCCATGGCTTCGCTCCTTACTTCTATGTGCCGGCACCAAATGGTAAGAATCTTTTCTGTTGATGAAACGTGCTCTCTGTCACTCTCATCTTGTATGATCTGACATTCTTTCTGCTTCCTGTAAAAAGGGTTCACGCCTGATTACTTGGGTGAGTTTAAAAGAGAGTTGAACTCTGCTGTCCTGAAGGACATGCGCTCCAATAAGGACAACATCTCTGTCACCGTGTTGGCTGTGGACATCACCCGCAAAGAGAGTAAGTACATGTGACGAGAGAGTTCGAAAGCACGTTTTGTATTAATGCTAATGGAACCGAGTGACTACTGCAGTGAAACTGTGTTTGAATCTTCTTTCTGTGTATTTGACAGATATGTACGGTTATCATGGAAAAGGTAGTTTGGATTTTTTGCGGATAACAATGGCGATGCCTCGTCTCATTGCCCCTGCAAAGCGTCTGCTGGAGCTGGGCTTTAAGTTTGGACCCTTCTCCATCCAGAGTTACCAGTCTTTTGAGGCGAACATAGATTTTGAAATCAGGTATGGTTGTGTTTTTATTATTGCTTTCTAGTGAGTGATGCAGTTTCTTATATATTCTGATATATTCTTTCTATTTTTAAAACTACTCTGAAGTGCAAGTTGGGTACATGCACCAATATGATGACAGTGAAACATGAGAGGTTATTGAATGTTTTTAGATGGAGTGTGAAGTGATTTGATGACTCACTGTCTGAATTGGGGTCATTACATATTTCGGTGAGTCATTAGTCTGTCTGCCATCAGGTTCATGGTGGACAGTGACGTGGTGGGATGCTGTTGGATTGAACTCCCTAAAGGCAAGTACAGAGTCCGGGACGAGAGGAACGTGGGGGAAACGGATTCTCGATACCCAGGCAAGGTGGGTTGGAATCAGTGGACTGGAACACTGTAACACCGATCACTGTAACGCTCAGGGCCTCCATCAGACATCGGGTCACGAACGTTCTCTTTGTACCTCAGGTGTCCTTGTGTCAGTATGAGGTTGATGTGGGATGGACAGATTTGATAAGTCACCCGGCGGAGGGAGAATGGCAGAGGATCGCACCGCTTCGAGTCCTCAGCTTTGACATTGAATGTGCAGGAAGAAAAGGTGCGTTGGATTCTTGTCTGTGGCAGCGTTAGCATACGGGTAGCAAATAGTCTTTTGGATGCTACACAATGTGGAGCGGACGCTGACCGTCGTCATTTTCTTCCTCTATTTCCAGGGATCTTCCCAGAAGCAGACAAAGACCCTGTGATTCAGATAGCATCCATGGTGCAGCGACAGGGCGAGACAGAACCCTTCATCCGCACAGTGTTCACGCTCCAGTCCTGCGCCAGCATCGTGGGCTCTCAGATACTGTGCTTCACGCAGGAGAAGCAGCTCCTGCAGGTTTTAACTGATTTTAGTCTGACATGTCTGATGGGTTTCGTCGTTTCCTTTTGTAATGTGTGTTTCTCTGTTATTTTGTATGGTGACCAGAGCTGGGCGGAGTTTTTGAGGACGGTGGATCCAGACATCATCACTGGATACAACATCCAAAACTTTGATTTTCCCTACTTGCTCAACAGGGCAGTTGCCCTAAAGGTTAGATGGTCACAGTCAGTGACTTCCATGCAACAGCGGATAAAGAGTAATGCACATGCTGCTGTGGGATTGGTGTATGTGTCACTTAGTTATACATGTGCTTTTGTGTACAGGTGAACCTTTTTCCCTACTTGGGTCGGGTGCGAGGGATCAAGTCTGTCCTGCGAGACTTAAATTTCCAGAGCAAGCAGATGGGCCGCAGAGAGAATAAAACGATTAACATGGAGGGCCGGGTTCAGTTTGATCTACTGCAGGTCTGAACTTACCATTATTACTACAAAACTATGAAACAACGTCAATTAATATGTTGTGAAACGGACTGCAGAACAATGGGACTGTTTGTGTGTGGCAGGTTCTCCTCAGAGATTACAAACTACGCTCCTACACTCTCAACGCTGTGAGTTTCCACTTCCTGCAAGAACAGAAGGAGGATGTGCAGCACTCCATCATCACCGATCTCCAGGTAGAGTATGTAGAAGATCGCTGCCAAACCTTCATTTACTATTTCAATGTTCTGGGTAGATCTCGCTCCGCATTTGATGACGTATCTTTCTCTGTTCAGAACGGCAATGAACAGACGCGCCGTCGTCTGGCAGTGTACTGCCTCAAAGACGCCTACCTCCCGCTGCGTTTGCTACAGAAGCTCATGTGCGTGATCAACTACATGGAAATGGCCAGAGTGACGGGCGTCCCACTCACCTACCTGCTCTCAAGAGGACAGCAGATCAAAGTCGTCTCACAGCTGCTGCGACAGGTAGCAAACTTGTAGGTCGGCTACGACACGAGTACGTCACAATGACAGACTGGAATCCTTCAGTGTGTGTGTGTGTGTGTGTTTTAGGCTGCAAAGCAAGACCTGGTCATGCCCGTTGTGAAGTCACAAGGAGGAGAAGATTACACTGGAGCGACGGTCATTGAGCCAGAGAAAGGGTGTGTGTGTGTGTGTGTCTGTCAGCTCCCCCGGGGTCCAGGTGCTGGTTGGTAAACAAACCTCTGTTACAGGTATTACAGCGTTCCCATCGCCACCCTGGATTTTTCCTCCCTGTATCCGTCGATCATGATGGCTCACAATCTGTGTTACACCACCTTGCTGCAGAAAGGCTCAGCGGAGAAACTGGGGTGAGTGTTTTTACTAACAAGAGTAGTAGGTGGAGAGGTCAGTTCAGGCTTCTAAGGAACATTCAACATTCTAGTGGTATGAGCATCGGTAAACCTTCTGAGGGGGGGAGGGGATGTAATTCTTGACCTATCATGTGGCTCATATCTTTATTGAAACAGATTCATACTGTGTGTGTGTGTGTGTGTGTGTGTGTAGCCTGGCGCCAGAGGATTTCATCAGGACTCCCACTGGTGATCTGTTTGTGAAGAGCTCCGTTCGGAAAGGACTTCTTCCAGAGATCTTAGAGAACCTGCTCTCTGCCAGGAAAAGGTTTGAAATCATTCATATAAGCCATATAAAAACTCTCCCTGCTTTGGTGCTCAGCTCAGTTTCTCAGTACCATGTTCCAGAGAGTCTACGTAGTAACGAACAAGAAATAAGGTAATCCTCCGAACCTCTGTCCCCAGGGCAAAGGCCGAGCTTAAGAAGGAAACGGACCCTTTTAAGAAGCAGGTGCTGGATGGTCGTCAGCTCGCTCTGAAGATTAGCGCCAACTCTGTGTATGGTTTCACAGGGGCTCAGGTGGGAAAGCTGCCCTGTCTGGAGATCTCCCAGGTGAGGGATTCACCCTTTATGTCGGTGTCCTCATATGACTGAGTACTGTAGGTTAGTTAGGTGACTTTATTCACACCCGTAGGTCCGTCTGTTTTGCAGTGAGTTGTTATCCATTCATCCATTACACCATAACAACCAAAAGAGAAAAACACGATAAAGTTCCGTGGATCAAGGCTTCACCAATAAACACACAGATTTCATAAGACATAACCTGGATTCTGGGCTACAAAATACAAACACACAAGTCAGTTTCAGCTTATTCAGCTCAGTGGTGGCAGCAGGAATGAAACTGCTCAAGGCAACAGACAACGAGCCAAAGTGGACATGTCCTTCTGCGATATTACCTTGGTGCTTTAAACCGACACAAATGTTTGTCACTCGGTCTAAGTCAAGTGGAGGAAAGAACCTCAGCCAGTCATTGGAGCTCAGATCATGTGTCTGTGGATGAAAAGGCGTCAGATTCAACTTTTTGATATTTCCTGTTGCAGAGCGTCACTGGATTTGGAAGACAGATGATTGAGCAAACCAAGACTCTGGTAGAGTCAAAGTATACTATTTCCAGTGGTTACCAAGCTGATGCCAAGGTGAGAAAAGCACTCCCCAGCATTGTCTTTGTGTGTGTGTGTGTTTTGTTTTTAGGTCTGTTATCACCTGTTTTTCTTAATATCTTTTTTCTTTTTGCTGTGAAGGTTATTTACGGAGACACGGACTCCGTCATGGTTAAGCTCGGTGTCGGCACAGTGAGGGAGGCCATGGATATTGGGAAGGAGGCAGCAGAGTGGGTGTCGTCTCATTTCATACCACCAATCAAACTAGAGTTTGAGAAGGTAGAGTTACACACAAACCACTGGTCCCCTTGAATTTGTTTGTTGTACCATTGACTTTGGAACATAAGATTGTATTGTTTGTGTGGAACTGTGTAAGAACAGCAGCATTTGAGAAATGAAGTGTTTATGTTCAATAAGTAGGACAAAATCCAGCGTATGTTCTGTCCAATTACACATGATTTACAACAAGTAACTGGAAGGAAGGAGCGTTGCTGCATATAATCAGCATTCTGTCATTCCACAGGTGTACTACCCATACCTACTGATCAACAAGAAGCGCTACGCTGGGTTGTATTTCTCCTCCAGCGCAGACACGCATGACAAGATGGACTGTAAGGGCATTGAAACAGTCCGCAGAGACAACTGCCCTCTGGTGGCCAATCTTATTAACACATGTCTGCAGAAGATCCTCATTGACAGGTACGCAGATTTCACTCCGTGTTGTCCAGAACATCCGGGAAGAACTTCCAGGCGTTCTGGGTTAATCGTTGCGGTGGTGTTTCTAGAGATCCTCAGGGTGCTGTGGATCACGCCAAAGAGGTGATATCCGACCTCCTGTGCAATCGCATCGACATCAGCCAGTTGGTCATCACCAAGGAGCTGACGCGCACTGCTCAGGAGTACGCTGGCAAGCAGGCGCATGTGGAGCTGGCTGAGAGGTCTGACTTAGAATGTCTACCATAAACCTCACCACTGTCAACAGTGAATCATTGTCATACTCTGAGATGGTTTGTTCTCCTTGAATATGCCGTCTGTGGAAATGTGCTATATAAATAAACTTGCCTCGCTGTAACAGAAAAGAATCTGAGCTTTAAGTGTTGATACATCACAGAATGAAGAAACGAGACGCCGGCAGCGCACCCAACCTGGGAGACAGAGTTCCATACGTCATCGTCAAGGCTGCGAAGGGAGCAGCAGCATACATGAAGTCAGAGGTCGGTCGCGCCGCTTGCGTGTACATGTACTCTTCCCTTCTTATTGATACAGTAGATGTTTGAGGCAGGATCCTTCGTTTTAGGATCCGATCTACGTGCTGGAGAACACCATTCCCATCGACACGCAGTATTATCTGGAACAACAGCTGTCCAAGCCTCTGATGAGAATATTCGAGCCCATCCTGGGAGAAAGCAAGGCAGAGAGCATCCTCCTCAGTGAGAGCGCGCACACACACACACACACACACACACACACACTGCATCAGTTCTGTTGTACAATTAGTCAGTTTGGTTTGAACAAAGTCAATGTTCTATGGTACAACTGACACATCCTGAGTGCAGTGACTTGTTGAGGTCTGCAAACTAAACCACGTCTTAAGGAAATTCTTTTTGAACATCTCAGTTAAAAAAGTAAAGGTTTTCTGTGAGGATGTGGAGAAATATTGTTGTCAACATTGAAACTATTAACTAATATCAAGTATTGAACTAGTATTAGCAGCCTCACATCTGCCTTGATGTCACATGACCACATCTTACGTCTCCATAGCAACAGCAGAACAACAAATGGATGTAAGAACACAAAAGAAATGGCCACTTAACTGTGCCTTGAATTCCATGGCGTCTTTCAGAGGGCGATCACACTCGCTGCAAGACCGTGTTGACCTCGAAGATCGGGGGGCTCATGGCATTCGCCCAGAAGAGGAGCACCTGTATAGGCTGCAAAGCTGTACTCAAAACGGACGGTGTGTAAAAGGAATCTTTGTGTCAGGGAATGTGTTTGAGTACCTCTCACCAGGCATGAAAACGGTGTTTGAAGAACTTAATGTTTCATGTGTCATTGCAGCTGCTGTGTGTGATTTCTGTAAGAAGAAGGAATCTGAACTTTACCAAAAAGAGGTAAAGGTTCCAAACACCGACTTTCATTAACGTGTGTGCTCCTTAAATTCTACAACCGTTTCAGTGAAACAAGCAGTTAATCTGTTTTTTACCTTTGTCAGATCTTCCATCTGAACACGCTAGAGGAGCGTTTCTCTCGGCTGTGGACTCAGTGTCAGCGGTGTCAGGGGTCCCTCCATGAGGACGTGCTGTGCACCAAGTACGTCACTTGCTCACACACACATTGAGGTGCTCATGATGTCACATCCAGTAACTGTCCCGCCTCGTTCTCTGCAGCCGGGACTGTCCTATCTTCTACATGAGGATGAAGGTTCAGAAAGATCTGGACGACCAAAGCAAGCTGGTCTCTCGATTTGGATGGTGAGAGAAGCGCCGCACTTCTAAGTGGTTGAACTGTGATCCTGTATTATTTGTGTAAAACTGACTAAAAGCACTATTTCTACGTTTTCTAGTATGGATTTAAAAAATGACATCCTTTTGTAAAAAAAAAAAAAAAAAAACAATAAATGACTATCTGCAGTTGTTTGCAGTTTCACTGCAGCAGTTCTCAGTTGTGTAAATTTAGTTTCTGAAACGCGTTTTGTATCTGAGGCGGAAAATTTAAATATGTGCTCTGCTTTTTAAAATGTGCTTTGTTAAAGATGAGCATTTTTATTACACAATTTAAAAATCTGTGTAACCTGATAAATGAGACCAGATGTAAAATGTAAAAGAAATTTACTTGTTCGTGACAGCAGACTGCTTTACAGATTTTACAGTGTGATTGCGTTTTTAAACATGTCCCTTCATGACTGTTCCCGTTTTCACTGACTTTATGGGGAAAAGAAAAACCTACAGATGATTAGATATTGCTGTGTCAGGCTTCACAGGCCTTAGCCTACAAAAAAAGGACAAACTACGAGATGGTTCATAATTATAAACATTTGTAAATTTATGACAAAGTCACTACTCTAACCAACATTTGAGTCCTACAACAACAGGAGATTTGGATTAAGTGCAGAAACACTGCTGTGAGCCATAAAAACATTCAACAGTCTCTAAATTCACTGTTAGTAAAAAAATAAAAATAAAAATGCTGAAAACATTTCAACCAAATGGACAAAAAGAGCTGCAGTTTCTAGTTTTGTCATCAAAACAACAGTGAGGCTGAGAGAATTCACAGCGTTAACTACAAACTGCAGATTGCATTTATGTGCCGTGTCCTCTGGTGGTGTATGCTTTTATGAAATCTGTGCTGGACATCTCTGATTTGACAGAGAGGGTGGGGGCACAACACGATTGTGTACCGGAGGTGTGTTTGAGTGGAAGGAAGTGGTTTGCTATAATACAATGCAGCGTCTCTGAGTGTTCTTCTTGCTCTTCTTGTTGCTGCGGTTCGTCTCCTTGTATCTTCTAATCTCCCGCACAAGGGAATAAAATGCTTCCTCCACCCCCTGTCAGAAAGAAAAACACAATCCAATTCACAAATGCAAAAAAGTCAAATCCGAACTCCAGAAGGTGCCATCTGTCCTTCATACCTGTCGGGTTTTGGCTGAGGTCTCGACAAACGGCACGCCGTAGCTTCGTGCCAGCTCCTGCGCCTGTCGCGTTTCCACGGAACGGGAACTCAAGTCGCTCTTGTTCCCCACCAGAACCATTGGAACACTGTCACTGTCCTTCACCCTGTTGATCTGCTCCCTGACGGAGACAAGACACAACCGTAAAGACAGCACTTCCAGAGAAACGATTTAGCGAACCACGAGTGAAACATCTAAATACCTGTTTACATCTGATTAAGTGATGTAATACACACATAATGAGGACTTCATCCTCTTAATACTTTGCTTTAGAATTATTAAAAAAAAAAAAATCAGGAAGTGGTTGTTTGAGTGACACACTGAGCCTGCAGCGTTGAGTCACACCTGCCCTGTTGCAATCGAGTCCGTCCACCTGTCTGTCGTTTTACTCCAGCTGTTTTATTGTGGACTCCGGTGGCTGGAAGCAGTGATGCATCTGTACCTGTAGAGGTGAACGTCCTCAAAGGACTTGGTGTTGTTGATGGCAAACACACAGAGGAATCCCTCCCCTGTCCTCATGTATTGGTCCCTCATGGCGCTGTACTCCTCCTGACCGGCAGTGTCCAGGATGTCCAGCAGACATGTCTCTCCGTCAATCACCACCTGCTTCCTGTACGAATCCTGTGAACACATCAACAGGGGGTTCATGCAGACAGACAGCAACCAACTAACTCGTCCAAAAACAACACAAACATCTTCTCCAGATAATTTTCAGCGTCACATTTGTCACAAAGCACAAGTCACATTAAACATCACACAGGCTCTGACCTCGATGGTTGGATCGTATTCATCCACAAAGTGGTTCTGGATGAGCTGGATGGTGAGAGCACTCTTCCCCACACCTCCTGCCCCGACCACCACCAGCTTGTACTCGGTCATGCCTGCGATTTAATAAAACCCATGAGTGTGGTTGTTGTCAGACGATTATTGATCGTCTGATGGCGGATTGATTCCTGCCGCCGATGTGAGGAACAGTGACCCAGATTTTAGGTCGGTGAGCGCTGACGACATTTGAGTCTTTTAGTTACCGACTGAGCATGAACGAATGTTTTGTTAACTACACATGTGTACAATTCTTACCTTATTTGAGTAATCTGACGTCTGTAAAGTAGTAGCCGAGTTTACGAGTGGATAAATGAGATTAGCTTGCTACATCACGCTAGCCTAAGACGATATCCTTGTTGAAAACCACTTGTACAAACAGGATAGGTTTCGGGAAAAAAAACTTTCTTTTCCGATAAGGTCACTTGTCAACATGTAAACTAGAGCTATACGAATATAAAGACAGGAGTCAAATTTAATGTCATAAATAAATAAACGCCTCAAGTTCTCACTCAGTCAGCCTCCATTGTGGTTCGGACACTTATCGCGTTAAGCCGCTTGTTCAACAACCAATAGTAACGGTGGAAGACGAACAGACGTTGCAATAGACCAATCACAGTAGGGTATATATTGACTTGACCCCGCCCATATATTCCATAGTTTACCAATCATGAGCAGGAGGAGCCATAGTTGGGCGTGGTCAACGAGGGAGACGTCTCACATTCTTTTGCTCTCTGGGCTCTGCTGATTACTTACCTTCATTTATAGCTATTGAACTCGTAATGTCAAAATACGAACACTTAGGCATTCTGCAAATGTTTACGAAAAGTATGTGCTGGACATACTGTTTGTCAAAACCTTACACGATCAAGAGTTCATTAGAAACACCGATGACTGTTCCACCGGAAATTGCATGCTACAGTTGCATTTACATTTACTTCCCTCATGTGGCCACATGGGGAACTGCAACATCTCAATCTGGATATCGAAGTAAAATCGAGTGTGTTCGGGGCAAATTAACGACACATTTAGAACATGTGACAGGCATAAACGAATCAGTCCACGCAGTAGTATCAGCAAATGAAAAATAGAAGTAGAACTGAATTAAATACACACATTCATTTCTTATTTGTGTATATTTATTTCTGCTTGTCACGTCGACTGCTTGTCAGTACTCACATTCCCATTTACATCCAAAATTAATTTCAAATAGTTTTGGGGAATATACAGAATTTGTCAAGTAGAATAAATTATCAAATGTGAAAATTATAAAAATGCAGACCTCCATCTCACACGCGCGTACACCCCCCCCTCCTCTCTGAGCTCATGTTTCTGCCTCACTCTCCCACTGAGTGCATCTGCTCTCTTATCTAATCTTTGCCTAAAATCACGGAGATAATCCTGCATCCATCTGCCCCGAGAGAAAAAGAGAGAAACAGAAACCTGGCATTGTCTTTGTAATGAAAAAAACAAACAAATCAGTGTTAATTTAATGCATCCAACACACTTCTAAAGGGAAAATCCTGCTGATTGTGCTGACATACTGACATAATCTTAAAGCGTTGCTTAGATTTTATTATACACAAGGATATCTCACATAGACATCTTTTTTTTACATACAATAGTTTCACATTTTTGCATGTTAAAATCATATTATTTCTTTTTATTTTTTTTTTTTTTTACACTGATTCCCACCAAGTAGTCACGCTGTTAATTAAGGAGGACAAAACTGAGACAAAGACGTAACTTGAGTCAAAATACACTGGTACAACACTGAAAACTGAAAATGTTAAAAGAAATAATCATTTCTGATTTTGAGACATTTCAGACAATGCGAAATGCCTTCGTCGCTTTTAAATAATTTAGCAAACCTAATTTTAATGAAACAAAAAAATTTAAAAAACATGAAGAAAGCAGTGTACTTCGTTCGACAGGAAACAAAATGATAAACCCTCTTCAACTTTACCTGATATGCAAAGTGTCCTTTTCAATTCAAAATAAATGTCTGTGTCAGCACGGCTTGTGAGTACATGCAGGATGCAGAACCTGTGTGTGAAGAAACATGTTTCATGTCTGAGCTTTATCTACCGCGTGTGCAGGTGCAAAGAGTTGCACAATACGGTATGTCAGTTCCCCTCCTGGATGAGAATGCTCATGGCCTCCCAGGAGAAGCTCTTCTCGACTCTCCACTCCATTACCCAGCTGTCAGTGCATGACGATGGAGAGAACGCTTTTGAACGGCGGCAAAAGGGGCTGATGTGATTGGCCGTGAGCAAACTTTAACAAACCCTCAGATGATACATGTTAAAAGATACTTGCTAAACCCACCCTGTTTCACACGGTGCGCCCGAGGTGCTCTTCACACCTACAGCCATGTAGATACCAAACAGTGTGCTGCCACTCCCTCTGCACGCTGTGTGTGCCTGCATGAAATTAGCACCCTGTGTGTGTGTGTGTGTGTGTGTGTGTGTGTGTGTGTGTGTGTGTGTAAAAGGAGGAGAGGCATGGCGGGGTCGTTCACTGCTGTGCTCATTAAAACATGCTCACTGCACAATGTTTCAGCACCTGCACCCAACACACACACACACACACACACACACACACACACACACACACACATCTGAAAAGCTCAGACAATCCAATCGTGATTGACATTTACACCTAATGAAACAGCATCAACAAGGATTAAAGACAGTAGGAGAAGAACTTCCTGTGGGATACAGAGGGAGACAGACAGAGAGGAAAAAACAGACACAGGATGCTTCGACATGTGTTCACAATTGTTCTGTGCTCGTTAGAGAGTTCACACACTCTACTTGTCATTCCCAGCTCTGCAATGGGAGTGAACACACTAAATATGAAGTCGAAAGAGTCGGCTGATTACTCATGACATGTGCCCTGTGACCCATGAGCTTTGCTGGGTGTGACCTAGTTAGGTCAGACTCAGGTGAGCTTCAGCTAGACACCACATGCAGTTCTGTGCACAAACTGCAGCATGTGTCTTCACACATTCAAATACACGCATACACACACACACATCACTCACAAAAAGTTTGGGATTTTTGAATTACATTTTCCAAATTTCACTGCGCCTAAAATGCAGTTATAACCTTTACAGGTGAACTTAATATGACCTTCTCAAAACTTTCTTTAAAACAACTGTTGCATGTTTCAGCACTTTAGCAAAACATGCTATTCTCACAAAAAAGTGTTCTATCCATGACTCAACCACTAGTCATCATCATGCTGTTCACATTTTGACATCATAAGGCCAAGACAACGCCGAATAATGGCCACATGTTGACAAGTTATTGAGACCCTATTTTTAATGTCACTGTAGCATAAACGTTTTCCATTTTCCATAAATTTCACCCTACAGTATCCCTAACCCTCTGTGAGAAGTGTATACATAAAGTGAGACAGAAAGTGGAAAACAGAATAAAAATAAATGAGTGCTGGTTCGACTGCCACGGGTGACTTAAATCACTTATGTGTGTTGAGGGGAAATTATTCTATTGTGTCGGGACAAGACACAAAAATAAAGGATCTTTTCGGTTGTGTTTTGATCTCTGCAAGTTTTAGAGTTGAATAATCTTTGAGACAGGCAGGTTGGCACAGGACGCCTGGACACATGGCCCTCACAGTGTCTGTGTTTACTCCTGTTTGCAAAATAGTTTAGACTTATCTGTTTATAATAATTTTGATCCAAAATAATGAAATGCAAAAAGATTTTTTTTTGCATTTTTTACAAAAACGTTGAATATTTTTGTAATGACGGTGTTTTTTTAAGTTCCATATATAGCTGAAAGTATAACGTTCTCCAGTGATGGTTGATTTATTAGCGATATTAAAATGTGGGTGCGTTTCATAATCTGCAGCTCTGATTTGACAATAACACTTTACAACTAAAAACTCACACGCAGAATTTTCTCAGTGACGTCATTAAAACCGAACTCCTGACCAATCACAGCGAGCTCCGTGCTCTGTGACAGGAGGGACGCCTGGGCGGTGAGTTTTTGCAAATGAGCACTGGATGTATATGTACAACACTGATACACGCACACACACAAGCTCACGCACGCACGCACAATGGAATGAGTCACATACGTACTTCTGATATGTGTTGTTGTAAATATTGTACAAAAGCACGCAGCAAGTCCTTTCAGTATTGCAGTGACTCTTACAATCCCTCTCCTATTTTCTTTCAACTGCATCACTTCCTCTTCTTCTATGTCAGCTCTTTCTCCTCTTCTCCTCCATACATGTATGAGTTGTATCCAGGCGGCTGCACATACTCCTCAGATTTATCCCAGTCCGACACCCATCCGCCTCCGCCTCCGCCTCCGCCTCCTCCTCCGGTTCCGCCGCCATTCGAGCCCACCACCTGTTGGCTCATGGCGCCGTACTGCCCTCCGCCACGGTAGAGATCCTCTGTCTCATTGGCCAGTTCATCCTCATCAATGATGCCGCACTTCTCCTCGCTGGTGTCCTCTATGTCTGCCCACGCCTGCTTTTCACCAGACGCAAAGATTCCTGAGGAGCAGAAATGTTTCTTTGACCCACCCTCAGTCAAAGTGATTGAACAAATCATGGACAAATCTTACCATAGAAAATCACACCTCCATAGTGAACGAGAGACGCGATAAGAAAGACATACTGCCACTCCTCACGCGTCTGAAATGATGTGAAAAGGCAATGAATCTCTTTTCAAAGTTTCTTTGGACATTTCTTATGCTAATGTTTTTGTTTTTTTGTTTACCTTGTGTTTTGTCATCGCTCCCACTATGAGAGGACAAACCATCCCGGATAAGGTTCCCACCCCGTTTGAGATTCCCATCAGTATGCTGGCATATCGAGGGGCGATGTCCAAGTGATTGACATTAAAACCTGTGTGCATGAGAAAATCAGCACAAATCATCATCACTTCCAATTTTTTTTTTCGTTGAAACAGCAGTCACAAGAGACAAACAAATGGCTTCATGAAGTTACACATAATTTGATCATTTATTTGCAGCTCAGAGAAACTGAGTTCTAAATTCAGTTCACTTCTATTTGTACAGCCCTACATTACAGTTACGACGATTACACTGCTGCTTCGTAGCAGGAAGGTTCAAGGATCCATTCCTGATCTGAGGGTCTTTTATGTGTTTGGAGTACCATGCTCTCCCCCTGTCTGTGTGGGTTCTCTCCGGGTACGCCAGCTTCCTCTCACCTCCAAAAGCATGCTGAGGTTAATTGGTCACTCTAAAGCTCCCGTAGGTGTGAATGTGAGTGTGAATGGTTGACTGTCCTGTGGTGAGCTGGTGACTGGTCCAGGTTGTACCCTGCTGTTCTCCCATTGACACGACCGCGACCCGTAACCGGACCAAGCAGAAGATGATGAATGAATGAACATCATAATTACAATTGTGACAACAACTGTTCACCTGAGATAGCAAATCCACTGAAGCCGACGGCGAGGACCAAGAAGGAGATGGCGACAACTTTTGTGTGAGAGTATCCGACCACCAGCAGGAGGGTGGCTTCCATTCCAAAACCTGGAACAATCCACGCATCATATACTGATGCATGACAGGGAAAACTGTCCACACTGTGGTTTATTCTTTTTCTGTTCTACATTTGCATTTTCATTTACCTGCAAAAGACAGACGCACATTTCCTGGTTTGCTGTATAAATATTGATTGATATTATATTGATATGAACTTCACACAGGCCTGAACACAATGGGTTACAACACTTCTATTGCAATACTGCTCTGTTCCACCAGAGGCAGTAGTGTGGAGCTGCAGCCGTACCAGAAGACCGTCCCTTTCTCTCAGTCACTTCCACATGAGCGTTGGAACGTAACTAGACAGGCAAGTTTAAACGTTTCAGCCTCTGGCTACGTATCTTAGCGTTGCCTGGTTTCTAACAATGCTTTGTTAATGTGTCAGGAGTATATCTGAATATCTGAAAACAGTTGTGTAAAAGGCTAATCCTGTGTCTGACATCATCATGGACTCTTCATTTCCTCCACTTGCTACCCTGTAGAGGTTTCAGTGTTTGTCTGTCTCACCCCCACAGTTCATGAGCTTCCTGACGTTGGTGGTGGACATCAGGTTGTGGGTTCTCAGGTAGTCTGCCAGCTGGCCCCCGATAGGTACGATGATGGTCATCACCAGATGAGGCAGAGCTGATACCATACCCACCTGACACGTGAACAGGAAGCGTGAGAGAGTGAAAAAATACTGCAATCAGACAAGCAAGATTATACTTGCTTTTGAGGAATTCTGACATATATTTGATGGTTTAAAGTTCTCTATTGTTCTGAACAAATGCTGCGACGCCAGCAAACATCTCTGAGTCCGGGTGCAAAGGTGAAGTCAAGTTTTAGTGAATGAAGGGTGAGTAGTGAGATTCTCACCTTACTGATCTCAAAGCCAAAGACTTCTTCAAAGTAGGCGGGCTGGCTGATGAGCAGCAGGTAGAAGGTCCAGCTCCTGCAGAAGTTGGCCACAATGATGGCGTAGACGGGCATGGAGGTGAAGAACTGTCTCCATGGTGTTTTGAATTTCTGCAGTAAAGGTCAGTAGCATCCGTCAGTTTGAGCTTCAGCCGAGACTGTATGGACATATAAATCATTGCGTATTGGATAACAAGATTGCATCACATGGCAGAGTACCTGGAGGGGATTGAGAAATGTTGCTGACTCTCCGATTGCATCTTCGATGTACTTCCTCTCCTCGGGTGTAATGGTGGGATGGGCTGCAGGACTCTCATACGACACCAGAATCCAGAACAAATACCAGAATATCCCAAAGCTGCCTGGGAAAGTAAAAAAGAAGACAATGGTGAGAGATTGAGTGGGAAAATAAATCACCTGCAGCAACAGTTCGTCCCCGCGGTTGTTTCTGATATTTTGAACGTTTGCTGTGTTAGGATTTAGCTTGGAGGAAATTCCATATCTGAGAGATGATCCTAAACATCGAAGAGATCCAGATCATCTGCTAGTCACGAGCATAAACCGTTGTTGAATGTTGGACACTCCCACTTATACTAAATAATACAAGTGCTGATGTGGTCCGCTGTAACTGAGTACCATTGTTTTTACATTATGACTGAACTGCAGAGGGCATTATACAAGCTCACCTGTTCCACTCAGTGCATTTCAAAGCATTAACCACTGGTTAACTGTCCTCTGCGTGCACTTGTTTCCTCTGATTGGATTTGATGGTGTATGCTGTGTTTCTTTGCATTGTTATTTGCATCAAACTGCTCATCTGCATTAGTCTTTCCTCAGTGTACTCATGAGTAGAAATAAATGTTACAAACAAACACAAATGGCCATTAGGATACTAACCATAGACATAGAATACAGAAGGCCACCCAGTGTATTGCACTAGTATCCCAGCTAAAGGCATGGCCACCACCGCCCCTGCATAGGATCCTACAGGCAGAAACACATACAAATGGTAAATTATTCATATTCCTGCTCTCATAACGCTGAATTTCTTCTAATATGAACATATTTTTAAAAGGATGTTCAATCAGTGTTCAAGTTTGCTTAAAACCTCAAACAAGTTCTTGTGGAGAACGTGTCAGTAGGAAACTTTACCACAAAAGGCCGTTGTGGCTAATCGACTTCTCTCCAGAGGAGGAGCCCACTTGGCCCAGATCCCATGGCAGGCTGGGTATGAAACCCCCTGACAGAAAACATTCACATACATTCACTGTGCTTCATATCTTAATGCAAAGGACACTACATGAGAATACATGTAAATACCGTACCTCAACAAGGCCCTGACATATCCTGACCAGTATGACGCAGCTGTAATGGCAGCGAGCGGCAGATGGAATCAGCATGTTGAGGGTGGACGTGGCCACTATGGCAAAGCCAAACACTCTTAAAGACATGACAGTAAGACAAACTGCCTTAGATGTGCATAACAAACACTGAAAAACAGAACAAAGTATGATGCTACAAGTGTATGAGTAGTAACTCCTACAGAACACATGTTGTATATGTGGATGACATGATCTCTATGACTCTGTAAAGTAGCAGAAATCTGTTTTTCTGAATTTAAAAGTCACCCTTACTATGGAAGCATCCTACTGCCACCTCAGAAAAATGAAAAAAAAGATCAGTCTCGAGATATGTCAAAGTCAAAGTCGTACATATCTTGTAATTCCGTGGTACTATCACAGAATTCCAATTTACTATCACAGAATTCCGACATACTATCACAGAACTATGATATATATGCCATGCGTGTATTGCTGCAGCAGATTCACTTAAAAAGCAAACATGGCTCATTTGCACGATTAAATCAACTTTACTTTACTTCATGCTTGGGAAGGAAGAATCTACAGACGTCCGCAGAGGTGGACGGATAACGATAGTATCTCAGATTTCTGTGATAGTATCATGGAATTCTGAGATGTGTATCTTGTTAGTTATCATTTTCTATTTTTCTGAGGTGGCAGCAGGACACTTCCTGTCTGGTGAGTGTAATGTCATGTGAAAAAAAAAATCACCTGTTGGCTGCAAATTTTTGACATATAAAACCTCCTGGGATCTGTGTGACGATGTATCCCCAGAAAAAGGAGCCGTGGATCATCCCCACTGTCTCTGGGTCCCAGGTGAACTGTGCAGCCTGGACAAATACACAATATATACTGTTGTTTCTATTCTGAAAACTATTTGGATCAGATCTGGATGTTATACAGTATGTTGTGGGGGTGCTGTGTGTGTCCACTGTGGTATAACAGACAGAAACAACAACAACAACAAATCAGATTTATAGATCAAAAACTATAATGAATTTAACCATAGAAAGACCAAAGAAATGTGTTTACACTGCATGAACACAGGAACTGTTGGGATTTGCAGGGATTAACTCTAAAGCAGCAGCTTCTCACCATTTTTTTCCTTCATTCCTTCATTAAAATAAGAAACAATCAGCGCAAAGTGAAATTCATCACCTCCTTCACCAGTGAAGGAAAGACGCACACGATTTAGAAACATTGTCACTATCATACCTTTGAAATGACACCGGTAAATTCTGGTTTTCCGACCGTCCAAATTCTGTCAGCAGGTCGCAATATCGTCAGATGTGTCTCAAAGCAAAATACACTTCAAACAATTCAGTCAGTTACCATGGAGAGGATGATTGTTTTGTTTTTCTTTGGCAGTTCCATGTCAGTCAGTCTGCATTTCGTCATGGACTTGATTGCACATCAAAAACACCAATGATAGAATGGATCCGTTATCTTAAGTCCTATCATGGATTTCTGTTGTTCCACTCACCACAAGAACTTCTTTGTTTCCTTTGTAGACAGTGTGGTCATTGACCATGCTTACGATAGCCACACCCAGGTTGCATCGGATGCCAAAGGAAATGCAGAATCCCAGGCCAGACAGGATGGCAATGATGTAGCGCCTCGGCATGCCGAAGCAGGTACAATCAACCACTGGCAGTTCCTTCTCCTCCACCAGCTGAGGACGGCCCTCCGCCGACAGCTCAATGGTTTCTCCATTGGGCTGCTGCTTTTCAATCAGCCTGAGAAAGACAGACGACAGAAGTTATATCTCCAACTTTGGGAAATATATGGAAGCTTATTGCTGCCACTGTGACAAAATGGTAAATATCCTCTTAATTGTTGTGATGACAAATTTCCTTGAGGTAAAGGTTTATTTAAAAATAAATGAATAATGTAGCACCTCAAATATAACTATATATCTGAAAATAATATAATAATTCCGAACATTCTGGAAAAAAGTAATCATTGTGTCAGCATAGTGAAGTTAGTAATAGTAAGTTAATTGAATAAAAAGGCTAGTAAGTTCGTTAGCTACCTATATCTTCCTATAGACCGACCAGACCTTTTTCATCACAATGAAACATCACAGTATCAAACAATGCTCAAGAGTTATAACTCATTTTAGCTGATACTACTGATACTTCCACCATTGAATCAAAGTGATACATCCAACAGTGCAGAATTCAAGGAATTTATTTTGCATATATTCATTTTTATCTGCTGTTGTTGAACACTGATGCTCATGTACATTATTCTGGAATACCTGGAATATCCATAGCCATGTGCTTCCAATCTTATCCATGTGATTATTCATCCATTTGTTCTGTCTCCAATCACCTTGTCTTTTTTTGTAGATCTACTCTTTCCTTTGCCTTAAACCTTCTTTAGAACTTGACTCAAAGAGCTTTCATAGAACTGGCAAAATAAAAAAAACAACCTTGAACCTTGCTGTGTTCATGATGTCCACTCTCTTGCACTGAATTTTGAGCTCTAAATAGAAATAGAAATTCACAGACTTCCCAGTGTAAGACCAAACCACATCCACCAGACCTAAACTCTCTTAAGCTCTCTGCTTTTTGCTCATCTTTAGTGGAGGATGTGTTGAGGACTACCGTGGTTCATTCTCAAAAGACACCATGATGTATTTTTCTTTTAGCTGCGTGCATCAAATGGCGAGAGTCACTATTTTCCACGAGAGTCAAACAGCGACGTGAGGAGAGCCACCATCTGTGTGGTTCTACCTCCATCTTCACAGCGGCACCACCCTCTATTCAGCACACATGCCAGAGGCAGACGCAGGACGCAGGTCTCACCAGATAAATCAGACATAATAGCACCACTCTTTCAATAGTAAATATGTTTTAACATGAGTGTGTGTGTGTGTGTGTGTGTGTGTGTGTGTGTGTGTGTGTGTGTGTGTGTTCACTGTGAAGTGAACACATTTGTGTGTCAACCACACACTTTCTTTCCATTGGGCTGATCCAGTTAGTCAATGAGCTGGAGAATGATGCACAGAAATAATCATCACAAGAATTTGTTCCATGACACGAGTATCACTGCATTTAAAATATATATGTGTTTGTGTGTATATACACTCACACACACACACACACACACACACACACACACACACATATAAAACCTTTCTCTCTAGCTCTCGGCCTCCTGAAACATATTCACCAACAAGACAAGTCTAATTCTGACAATGGTTCATTATTGATGTGTTTTGTGGATGAATAATTCATTCCAGCTTTTACACCAGAATCTGTCATGAGTCATTTGTCTGCGTGCTGCTTCCCCTGCATGTGTTTTCTGTCTCAGCCTTCCACTTGTTCCATTTTAGTAAGGCGCGTGGATTTCCACTCCCTCTCCAATTTCCACTCAACAGAACAACAGAATCTCTGCGCACATTCAGTGAGAAATTCATCTTGGATGCCTTGTGAGAAATACTTCTACTAATCAATAAACACAGATGTGTTTATTGATTAGTAGTGTTTGTAATGCAACGTTTTAGAGTTTGTGTGAGATTAGAGAGGCTGCATCCTCTCTCTCTCTCTCTCTCTCCCTTTCTCTCTCTTTCTCTCTCACTCTCTCTCTTAATCTGTCACAACATTGAGATTAGGATTTAAAAAATGATTCACTTCCGGAAATTAATATGGAAGGACAGACATGTTCTGGGTGTGGTTCAGCACACGCTTCTTGTGCTGTGACGACACAACAGTTCTTTCTGACATTTATTCATTTTTCTGAAAATCGAAATGCTCTCAGTTTCTTTTGTATTTGGTTTCAAACAGGTCTGGACTCATATTTCCAAAGCTGTTACAAATACGTATAAGATTTAACAATAAAGAACACATGAGAATCACATCAGAGGATTAACGCAGTTGTTATTTGCTGTAGCGGCACGACATTTAGTCAGTAATGACGAAGGAAAAAAAAAAAGAGTACTACTTGAAACCATCATGAAAATGTGTCCATTTTGCCTTTCCTTCCTGTCACTGTATCCTATTTCTGGAGTCGGCGGTTGGAGGATCCTCATTAGACCTCAAGACAGATTGCAGCCTGACACCTGCACATATGCTACGAGCTAACGAGGCTAGCCTGCAGCAAAAACTACTGGTAATTACGGATGCTTCCCGCTAAAGGGCAAGTTCACTCTGGCGTGTGTGCAAATGTTGCCCAAATAGCTGATCAGGGCGTAGGTAGGTTTAGCTATCTTATCCTCCAGTGTGTGTGTTTTAAGATGGCACAGTTTACACACTTACACCATTTATCACAACTTCACTTAATCGTGGTCGCAGCACGAGACAAAAAGATGAGCGTCTGTGCTCCAACTTGTGTGACGCTCCGGCGCAGTTGGTCTCTTCTCAGCTGATGGAGCTTCTCTTTGTTAACACATGAGAACCTGGCTGGTCTCTGTTGACCACAGTTAATGAGCGAAATGAGTATGAGCGGGCAGGAGGACTCTGACCTTAGGCTCTCTGAAATATAATTACAGACACTGAGAAGACTCACACGGGTAAACGTGGTAACAATCAGGTGCGATTAGCGGAGCAGAGGGGAAAGTCAAGGAACATGGCGACACTGAGGTATCCTTTCTGGTGTGTGTGTGTGTGTGTGTGCGTGTGCGTGTGTCGTGCAGGTTGCTACTACGATGGGAGAAGGTAGCATGAGCATGTGACTGTTTCCCTCTCCTCATAGTCAGACACATCAGGTGAGCATCAACTTTCTATCACGTCGGTGTCTTTCCCGGAATCGCTGTGTAAAATCCACCATCGCTGTCACCTCACTCCTTGTTCCCAGCACTGAGTCACTTTTTCCAACCACATCATCTGAAATAATTTGTCAAAACCTGAATTGAATAGTCTACTTTCATCCATCCAAATGATATTGACAACAGGTGAAGGGAATGGTGGGAGACGTGACCACAGCCGCTTTAGCGACAGTACATTTCAGTTCATAGCACATATGATGACGCTAGATCTTTGTTTTAGTCCGCATCTTTGACTGTATTTAGTCATAAAACCAGAAATTACAGTTATGAACTACTGATAGTGAGTGAGGAGAAACACTTCGGAGGAAAACGTATTTCCGCCACTTGTGCAAGCGTCACTACGCGAATGCTGATAAGTGTGGTGTGGTGGCGTAATATTCATAAAAATGACCCCAGTTTCACAGTGAACCAAAACCAGGATCCAGAAAGTTTCAGTTTGTGTTTGAGGAGCAACTTTGCTGAAGGACACACAGGTTAGATTTCGATTAGTTTGAGTTCATCATGAAATCACAGATTGACTTTATAAGATGCTGAGGAATTAAAAAAAAAAATCTGTTTAAAGAACAATGAACTAACAACTGTTTGTGGTCTCCTGACATCTGGGCTGCAGTGTTTCAAAGCCAATTGGAACATCCAAAGATGCTCTGTGTTTTTTACAACACACTGGAAATGATTTTGAGGCAGGAACACAACGCACTTGGCCCCTACATGCTCTCTGTTTCTCCCTGTCCCTTCCTGCCAAAGTTGTAACGAAGCCAAGGGAGTTTGTAACTCAGTGCTCAACATTCTAGACAGATATGTTGCCCCCTGTTGGTTTGGAGTGTAACATATAAAGTTCTACCTTGTTAAGATGCCCTCCGAACTGTACCTTAAAAAAAACCCCAACAACAACAGAAAAACGTACGACAGAGACGGTGAATATCGGACATAAAAAATAAATAGCTGGTCTTCTCTCAGTGTTATAAGTCTGGAGGCTGTGACCACGAGACATTAGATGAGCGTGACACTCACATGCTGGTTAGCGACCTGAGACCTTTGCTCCCGTGTATATTAAATTCACATATTCACAGAGCGTTCTCTGTAATCCTCACGTAAGAGGATGATCGAGAGGGAGAGAGACAGCGAGGGAGGTTGACAGCAGAAATATTATATAACACCAGACGCCTCAGTCATTATTCATCATGTGCTACATCAATCACTAATGTTGTTTTTTCTACAACATGATTTCTTTTCTCCTGTTGCGGGTCAGGTGTTTGGACATATGTGTGGCAGCGTGAGGAGTTTTTGAATTCAAATTTTGTAGCTTCACTTGTGGTGTCTCCCCCCTTCCTCTGTGAGCCACTCACGGTCCCTGAAGTGAACAGATTGGGTCTCGGTGGGACTGAGTTACCCAGGGAGACACTCTCCTCCCCATCCTGTCACATCAGCCCCCCCACCTTTGTGGACAGACATACATGGCAGCCAGACGCATCCACACACACACACACACACACACACACACACACACACACGTGACCTTCACAGGATCCTTCTATTATTTAAACACAGAAAATAAGTGTGTGCACTCACATGCAGCCTACTAAGAGCTGCACTGTATTATTATTATTATTATCATTACATGAAGACATTTCCAGATGATTCTCATCTTCATGTTGTCACTGATGGTTTTATCATCTGTGCAGAAGAGTCCAGAAGTTTCTGTGCATATGACCACGTCATCCATACACAACAACACAGCGATGAACTAAAGTTGAAGGTAGAAAATCTCAAATGTGGTGTCATACAGTCATAAAGAACACCAGAAGCCACCTATTGCTGTAAGCACGGTGGACAAAGGGCATGTATATCATGTATGTGTGTATCGTAAAATAATATGAATATGATTATAATAATTCCCTTTAATCTGATACAATTGTTTTTAAAACACTATTTTTTTCCTTCTAATAAAGACAATTATCCTATATAAACATCTTCATCCTCACATTATTTGAATATTTCATTTATGCCACATTTCAACCTGCACAAAGGCAGTGGGAATGTAGCACTCCAGTGCAAGTAGAATGGATTAAAAATGGATTACCTGTTTATCTTCTGCACCGCCTTGTGTAGAGGGAAATCTAAGCTTCTGTTAGAGCCATGCAATGCTGCAGATGCAGGCCAATCGCACCAAAAGTTAATTATTTGGAAATCGTGATTTGGTCTTAAACTGTCCAGAAATGCTTTCAGAGACTGTCACATTTGTATGAGGAGATAGTTGTAGTGAGTGTAATTATATTTCATGTTGCACTTTACAGATGTTCCTCTGTACAAGAACATTTACTCATAGTTCATTCAATGATGTTTAAAGAGTGAATAGTAGGAGGCTCTTGACCTTACGCTGTGGAAGTTTATGCTTACCTAGTGGAGTTTAATATAGAAACAGGAGATGCATTCTGATGGAGAAAATCTTTAAATAATAGATGAACTCTGGCTGCTTTCATCAGGAGAGATCACGCTTTTTCTTTTTTTTTTTTTGTCTGTGCAGTGGTGACATTGCACGCAGACACGCTCATCTTCACACAGGGCAGGGCAGGGATGCCCTCGTGCACACATGCTCCAAGCTCACGTTCCTACGTTCCTACGTTCTGCACATATCACATATTCTCTTTCCCCCACTAAAACCACTCAGTCGTGTGTCAATTCACCGCTAAGCTGAGGAAACATCCACTCAAACCAGTGTGAATTTGTCACAGCATCAGCTGTGCACGTGCACAATGACCAATGCGAGAGAAAACGCCGGAAATTTGCATGTCTGTTAATCTGTGGACAGGATGAAAGTTATCTGTGCTGGTGTCTGGATGGATGGATGGATGGATGGAGGATGGAGGAGGAGGGAGCGGCTGGAGGAAGTGACATGGGCTGGGATGGAGGGAGTGGGAGGGGAGAGTTTAGGGATTTGCGTGGCCCGACAGCTGGACTGAAAAACAGGCTATTTCAGGACGGGATTTATACGTTTGGTTGCTACCTCCAATCCTCAGAGAGCGGAAGCTTAACGCAATGGTTATTGCATGAGGTTCTATCAGTGGCTGTAATCTCTGTCTTTCTTTTTTTTTTTTTTTACTGAAATATTGTTGGCACAGCACCTTTGGTGCAGTGTTTTAATTTAATATCACACATTTACAAGTCTACTTATCTATAATAAATGCACTTATCTAAGTGCATTTATAATTCCTCTCGACTGAGAGAAAAACACGGTTTCGTTGCATCTTTGTTCAATGATTACAAAAAAGTACAATAAAATCATAAAATAATTCTTACTTTTGTGATCCTGATTTACGATGAAAGTGTAAACTGTCTTTTCTAGTATCTAATTTTATGCACATAATCATATTTATTCATCATTTTTAAAACGACTTTATGATGTAAACCATGTTTTTATATACGTCTTTTTTTCCACAGGATGACATGAAGGAAAACATTTAGAATATTTTCTTAAAGTATAACATTCAGCCCAGAGAAAAAAATGACATGGATGAAAGGATGGATAGATAGATAGACAGACAGACAGACAGACAGACAGACAGATAGATAGATAGATAGATAGATAGATAGATAGATAGATAGATAGATAGATAGATAGATAGATAGATAGATAGATAGATAGATAGATAGATAGATAGATAGATAGATAGATAGATGAGGAGCTTTGCAAACACCATTATTTTGTCCATGATCATGCAAATAGGACGTCACACACAAAATAGCCAAACATAGTCAATTATTTGCGCCATATTCTCCAGATAAAATCCATAAAAGTTTCTCATGACTTGTTTTGACACAAATACCCTAAACCCAAGACAACTTCAACTCCGGAACCTCTGCCTCCTCCATCATCCACATCTTGCAGAGAACAGAGAGAAACTTGTGCAGCTCTGGAGCTCAGAGGACTGATGCCCTGCTCGGTCCCGACTCGCAGCAAACTACGTCCAGGAACCCGCTGGAAAAAGGTGCTCGTGGGAAGGTGGAAGTGTTCAAATTGAGTGTGTACCTGTGAATTTTCCCCAGAGTTTTGCCCGCGACCGCTTTGAACCTGTCTGGTCGGATCTCCATCCTTACAGCTCCGTGACCCGGGCCGGTGTGCTGTCGTCCCGCGCGCCCTCCTCGCCCGCGTGAACGCGCCCGGTCCCCGCGCCCTGGCTCTCTTCCTCTTCTTCCTCCCCCTCCTCCTCCTCCTCCCACCACAGAGAGGTGGAGGCCTCATAGAGGGGTGGAGGCATGTCTGAGGCACTGAACCACTGTTACCGAATTCTGATAAAGCTGCTCCAGATAATAAAACATCAGTCAGAAAGTTCTGATGAGACTCAAGTTTGACATCAGAAGGCAGAAACTGGCAATTAAAACGCTGTCTGTCAGTAAAAGGAAAAACAATATGAAGTAAATAAAATTTAAAACTATATACATACAAAAATAAACAATGTATTGAAACAAAAAAACTGAATACAAACCTGCTACTACTAACAATAATAAGAACAAAAATAATTATTGTTGTGGAGCAGAACATGAATCTGAACATTATGACTGCAGGTTTTTATTTCCATGATGTTTGGATTCATATGAGGCAAATATTCATGAGTAAATATTCTCAACACCAGTTGCTGCCATGTTTATTAAAGTTCATCTACAAAACAACACAGTAATGTCACACATGTAAAGACGGTCCGATGTCCACGGGATTATGAGGTAAAACGATATAAATAATGTCATATTTCTGTCTGCACAGCTAACTTAGTGAGGACATTAACATTCTATATCAAAGGCACGTGATCCAAACACTAAATCACAAATCTGATCTGAAACCTTCAACTAAAAGTCATGATCTTGAACACGTAGAAGGATGCTTGAAAACACACTAGATTGGTCCTCACACACACACAAACATTTCATGCACGTTTCCAACAATTCCTCATCAAGCTCTTATATTCCTGAAACACCGATTTGACTCACATGTACACCTGTAAATAAATACACAACTTTAAAAGAGTAGTTAATCATATGTAGCATCCCTTTCCTTAACATCTTAAAAACTGTTCTTCGTGGAAGGAAAAGGACGTCTAGGATTTATAGTCATATCTACAAAAGTTTCTGATTAGCTGCTGATTCAATAATAGACAATTACTTTGGCTTGTCGGCTCGCTGCATACGAAGAGTCCCACCAAACACTCTTCCTCAAATATCGCTTCCTTCTGTTCTTGAACGGTCCTCCTGTCTGGCCTTCTGAGGAACAACACATCACTGTTTCCCACGCGACCCCAAACGACCCCCTCGCAGCCCCGCTCACACCCCCGTATCCTGCTCCTCATCGTCCTCTTCCTGCTGGGGCAGCAGCCGGTAGTGTTCATTGCCCATAGGCAGGAAGGCCGTCCTGGGACGAGCGTCATTGTCCTCAGAGGGGAGCTGGTGGGAGTTGTAATCCAGCTGCTCTGTGGAGCTGCACTTGGTGTAAAACTCGCGGTGCATCTCATGGGCGGCGCCCTCCTCAGAGGTGGTGATCGCGACCCTGCGAGCTTTCAGCACGGAGTGAATGTAACCGAGGGGCACGGGCATGCTGGCGAAGACAATGAGCATGATGATCATAGCCAGAGCCCAGCCAGGGTACTCGAGCGTCGTCTCTGAGGCCTGAGGAGACATGAGACAAGGTGATTAACGTAGAGTTTGTACGATACAGGTATAAGATGGTCGGTCTTACTGTGCTTTGATTCCACGCAGTGTACGTGGGGGATTTGAAGACCATACGCAAGAAGCTGGCTGCCAGAAGTCCGACCATGGCCAGCAGACATACATACTTCCACAGGTACTTGTACACCACTGGAGGGCGCCAGTTGAGCATGACTTCGATATCATCCAGGAAGCTGCAGGGGCATGAAATATTTACACATATGAGCCAGGAACGAAAACAACAACCACAGCACAAGAGCAGCCACGTCTCACCGATCGGTCCCATAAACCCACGCCACGCTGATGGTTTCAAAGATCACGACGATGACTAAGGGCAGAGTTGCAGAGTAGTCGTCAAACATGGTCACAAAGTAGTTGCCTGAGCGCTGAGTGAACAGAAGTCCGATCAAGAACCCCAAACAACAGCTGGACACTGGAGGAAAAAAACAACAACACTATTTATTCATTTATTCATTTTATTCAAGCAATTTAAAATGTCAGATTTAGTCAAGACAACAAAATTAAATAAGAATGAGCAAACAAAATAATACCCAGTAAATGTACAGATAGCAAAGAACTTTTCTAGTACTTTTTAAGCTCCTACAATCATTTATCTATCAAAATGTTCTTTTTTAAGATTTATGTAAATTACACGCTACATTTATTAACGTAGTGAAATACAGATATTGTCGATGTTCCTTATACGTATATACACAGTATCAATCTTTTTGATGATATTCTGATTTATTTAGTTTTACTCAATAAATTAGAATACCGCCAAAAGGATTAATTTTTTCAGTAAATCAATACAAAAAGTGAAACATCTTTATATATAGATTCATCACACAGAAATATTTCAAGTGTTCATTTCTTTTAATTTTGATTATTATAACTTACAGCTAATGAAAATCAAAGTTCTTTATCTCAAAAATAACCTCATCAAAATGAAAATAAATGAACGCAATATCCGTCTGTGTGTGATTATATGATCTATACATTCATTATTTTTGAATTGATTTTTGATGATATTCTATTTTATTGAGGTGCCCCTGTCCTAACCAGTCAGATATGATGACATGTAAGAACTCTAAATCCAAAATCGACTTCAGTCTGAACTCCAGAACTCAAGCTGCACTTGCTTGTTCTGCAGTCAAACGTGGACGTGTTTGCGTTACCTGTGAGGAGGGTTCGGTGGCGTCCCAGGAGTCTGAAGTTGTCCATGAGAGGTGTGAGGATCCCCTGCATGGTCCCGAACATGGTGCTGAGGCCCAGGTTGAGCAGCATGAGGAAGAACAGCGTGGACCAGAAGGGGCTGGCGGGGAACAGCGCCATCACCTCGGTGAACGCGATGAAAGCCAGTCCCGTCCCTTCCACACCCTATGGGTAAGAAATATTTGGTATCTCCACGTACATTCTGAGGAATTTGCCAGCTGACTTTGTGGTGACCAGATGTTTGAAGTGACTGTACGTTTAAGATGTATTGGTCTGGTTTCACACCAGCAGTGTTGGGGAGTAAAAAGCTACGTCATTAAATTAACTGTATGTAAATAAACTGTAAAAGGTGTCATCGGTTCGACAAACGAGACCGTATTTGACAGCAGCTTGAGGAACTATTCATGACTACAATTCAAGTTACATCGGAACCATTGCTTTCTAACTAGATGTTTGATAATATTATTTATGGGGTCAGTGTTTGTGATGATGATGTGAAGGATTTCAAAGCAGTTTGACAGTCGTCAGTGTTGATGCTGCTGGACGTTCAACAGTGACACATGTTGAGAACATTCATTCAACAAGACACATGTTGATAGTAATATTACTTTGCTCGTCATTTTAATAGGTACAGTACTGTTACATTTGTAACTCAAAACAATTCCAAAGGAATTTTCTATGTTGCATTGCAAATTATTTTGTTTGTCTGATGTTTCTCCAGGGAAGTTGCCTATAACAAGAGGGCGGTGCATTTCAAACTATTTCAATAAACAATTCCGGTACATCATATGTAGACTGAAAAAAGTACAAATATGTAAAGTGCCTACTGTGGTGCATGTACTGTATCAAACGTTTATTTTTTAACACAAACGTACGACTCCTGTGCCTGTTGTTGAGACTATTGTATTTCCCATTAGATAAACACGGCACCACTTGGCCTGTTTCTTTAGGTTTTCCTTTCATTCTTCAGTCACAGCGTGCTTCCATCACTCCTGGAGACAAACTCACCGACAGCACCTCCTATGTTTGCGCTTCATGCCCGGAGGATATTCTATAGTACCTCCCAGGTTCTTCAGGGGTCCTGGGAACGTACCACCCCACCTCCTTACTATTGTTACAGAAGCATTCAGCTCTGGTTGAGCCCCTGATGTTTATTTCAGGGAAGCACCTCGTGATGACACCTGCTGCGATTGTTCTCTCACAAAAACGTGTTCCTCTTCAGAAACGACTTTGTGAAATTTTTAGCAGAGTGACGCAAAACAAATCTTGCCGTGAATGAAAAGACAGTTTTGTTACAAATACAGATAGTGAGTGTGTTCGGGTATCGGATATCCGAATATACCTGGAACTCTGACTTCAGAACTCAAAATCTGTCAGTACAAACTGTGTTTTTACTGTTTTTGTATCAACTTGGTCTTTTAAGTCATTTCAATTACTCAAAACGCTCTTACACGTGACCAATGGGAGAGTTGTGACAGAATGGCTTTTTCTTGTCCTATTATGATAAAACTGGAATGCAAATGATTTGATTTTCACGTGGAAATGACGTCACAGCGAGTTACAACCTCATCTGAAACCTTCAGAACACACCATGTGACCTGTGAAACGTCCCCTCCCCCCTCACCTTATTCATCTCCTCCTCCAGACTGCAGTCGGTGATGTTGGGGCCCACCGTGGTGCCGTACAGACCGTACCACTCTTTGTAGTCAGCTATGGACACCGAGGTCGGTTCGGTCATGTTGAACCGCGGCCACCATTGCTGGTCACGTGCGTGTGAGGCCATGGTGCCTAGTACGCCAAGATTTCTGAAAGTTACAAACACGACATGAAATATATGACAAGCAATTATCTCTTGTATCACTCTGATACTTTGGTTGTTGTGCACATAAATTCAAATTAGAATTATCTGTTAACATGAAAACAGAATAAATATTTTAAAAACAGTGTATATAATTCATATAATACATCATGTCTAACAAATTCATCTTATGAATATTACGTTTTGATTGTTCTCTCACTGTCATCCTGCTCAGTCAGTAATCTCTGAAATTCATCAAACACGTCATGCGAATACTTTGGTTCGTGCCGCAAGATAAATACTTAGCCACGCAGCGCCGTGCAATATCCTTGGCGCGAAAGCCCAGGACGACAAAAACCACGAGCGAGGCCAGCACGGACGTCATGAAGTTGATGCCGGAGACCATCAGGGCGTCTCTGTGGCAGTTGTTGTGGACTGGATTGTAGGAGGAATATGCAATGACGGAGCCATAGCCCAGTCCCAGGGCAAAAAACACCTGCGTTGCAGCCTGACGCCATACCTGCACATTAGCCCAGATTTCCAGCTGAAAAATAAAACGAGTGCAAAGGATTTGAAGCACAAACAATAAATAAAGTCTGACCATGTACTTAACAAGGTCCGTAAGAAGGCCAAGCAGACTTACTTTAGGGTAAAACATGTATTTGATTCCTTCTATTGCACCGTCCAGCATCAGCCCTCTGATGAGGAAGATAAAGAGCACCACGTAGGGAAAGACTGAGGAAAAGTACATCACCTGAGATTTGACAAGAGCAAAGAGATCATTGCTGAGTCAGCAAAAAGTCAAAGGCGTGTATATCTTCATTTATTTCAAAGGAAATACTACATTGACCTCATTCTGCACTTCTACTTCACCTTTGCGGAAGACTTGATGCCCTTGATCATCGCCAAGGTGACGATCGCCCATGCAGCCAATAAACAGCCCGTCATGATGGCGTTAAATTCTCCGGATTCCTCGATGGAATTTGTGATGTTCAGGGCTTTCCGAAACCAGAAGTATGACGTCGGAGAGCTCTGAGAACATTCTTTGACTGATGATGAGGAGCAGAGAGCAGCTTTTGTCAGTTTGTTGCATTCTGTCTGCCTCAGTGATGCTACGCACACAGACACACACACACACACACACACACACACACACACACACACACACACACACACACACACACACACACACACACACACACACACACACACACACACACACACACACACACACACACACACACACACACACACACACACACACACACACACACATACACACACACACACACACACACACGCACACACACACACACACACACACACACACACACACACACACACACACACACACACACACACACACACACACACACACACACACACACACACACACACACACACACCTGTAGCATTGGTGGCTACATCAATTGGACATTGGTCCCACGGCAGCGGGTACTGGAACGAGTTGCCCATGTAGAACAGGCTCCACGCGATGATGACGTTGTAGTAAAGAGCCACATAAAAACAGACCTGTGGAACGAGAACGGCTTTATCAATGATTGACTTTAAAAAGAATTATCAATATTTACGTGTCATGGGAGATAAGGGACACAATGTGTGCTGATTTGTGTACATTCTGTGAAAAGATCTGAGAGGACAAACATTTTGTCTCCTCACTGAGAACAGAAAACCAAGCAGCTCTAGAGTTAACACTTTAGTGACATGGAAAATGTCAACCCCAGAGGAATAACTAGTAATAAAGGAATAACTTCTATCAAAATATTTGGTTTTGTTACCAATCAAGGTCCGTGAAGTTAACACGCATGGTTCCTTACTGGAACCATATCGTCACCTAATGGCACAATCGCCTAAGTCCTATTTTGTCCAAACTGTTATAGCTGCCTAACTTGCACTATCCCTCAATTTGATGCAATTTCACTTATTTTTTTATAAAAAATAAAAATATGACTTTGGCAAGTTATGCTATGAAGCTCACAATGTACAAAAAAAAAAAAAGCTATTCATAAAAAACAAAACCAAAAACACAATGAGAATAGTATCAGTGAAGTGTAGCGCAACTAAAAACAACGAATTATTGACAGGTTGAAGTTGTAAATACATTAGATTGTCATATAAAGAAGAATAATGAATGAACGATAATGATAATAAAGTGGTTTATGACTGTGA
>CAAKHB010004825.1:8975-34212 GCA_901007665.1 Aeoliscus strigatus
CCCCCCCTCTTTTTTTTCCCCCCCCCCCCCCCCCCCCACACCCTCTCTCTCTCTCGCTCTCTCTCTCTCTCAGCGTCTATGACTTAATCTCTCTCTTTTCCTTTTCTCTCTGTCTGCTGCATCTCTTGACATCGAATGCTCTCATCCCACAATAAATGAAACTTGTGTTTTTTCCTGTCTGTGTTCTTTATCACATCAAACTGCGGCTTTTAGAACGTTAACATCACTGTGATGATAACAATCAATCATCACTGATAAAACTGCATGTGTTCAGCTATAAAGATAAATAGTTCCGTTTTCATCATAATACAATTTCAATATCTCATATGGGAAAACATAAACACACAAGAACAATATTAAAAGTAAAAAAAATGCATAAATGTATAGATATAGATATTATGTACATATATATGTGCTGTGATCATGGATCAACTTACTTTGAGCGAGGACTGATACATTTTTTCATTCTTTTCTTAACAACACCACTTTACTTCACTCTCACGTTCACACTTGAAGATGAGACACAACGTGCCCACACATTCATACACTGATTGAACTGAATTTCAATTGATTTCAAACATGATGAAAAAATAAGACAAAGAAATAATGATTAGTAATAACAAAAAACACGTTGCAAGAAAAAAAATTAAAGAACAAAAATGGGAGATTTTCAAAAATGTTGTCAAAAAATTTGTCAAACATTTGAAAAAGAGTTTATCCAGCTCTTGATGCAGCATCAAGATTTGAACCAGGATTTGAACTAAGAACATTCAGATAACGGGACCGGTCGTACTCAATCCATCAGATTAAGTCTCGTCACAGTCCCACAGATGTGATGCATTAATAGTTTGAGGGCAATTGCCACGTTGCAAGATGCCACTTGAATTCAGCAAACTGCAGCTGCCTCAGAAGTGGTTTGCAGCAGTTTGCCAGCACGTGTCGCAGCACCACACTGGAACGTTCATCTGCTGCATCTGCGTGGTGAACACCAGCTGCTGGTACAGCTGATGAAGTCGGGAAAATGTCTCCATCATCAGTCCACAGCACCTGAGAGGAGCCGGATAATTCTAAGCGTTGTGTTGAATCAACGCAGGGCCTGCCTGTTCACCTGATGATTTTTATGTATATTAACATTTTATGTTTTTTTAATTCTTATTTGATTTCATTAATCATGATGAAAATGCCCTTTGTTCTTTTTGTATTTCTTTTTATTTCATGATATGCACACATGGGTCGGTGTACTGTTACTTCAATCACAGTGTGACAAAAGTTCAAAAAACATAAAACCCCCCCAAACATTTAATGTTATATAATCGTCAGATAACTGCCTTATATTACTAATAAACAAATCATTTGTGTTTCACATGGGAAAAATATGCTTAATATTATAGGACTTGTATTTTTCTGTACTAACCCCTGTATCTTTCCCCTCCAAGTTGTACAGTGTGCTCTTGTGAAACAGATATGTGTTGAGCCATTGACGAGAAACTGTGAGAAAAAAAAGGCAGGGGGGGTTGTTTATGCTAGTGTCCTGCTCCATCCTGTGCCAGATAAGAAGCTGGGGGGGATGTTGGATGGGAGACGAGATCTCAGTCCATCCTGGGTGTCGTCTCCGAGTCCTGTGATGACAGCTCAAGATAGAGACACTCAAACTGACCTGAGCGGTCCTTCTCCAAACATTTGTCCTGCAGTGGTCACAGAGCTGTGTTCCGTCCAAAAACATCGTATCCGCTGTCTGATCCAAAGTTAGTGCATCGAAACTGTTCTTCAAATCCACTGCATGTGCACAAAGAAAACAGAGGAATCAGTGGATGAGTATGCAGGAGGAGGCCGACTGCATCTTGATCCTTTCTCGTTCAATGAGTAATGCTCCTGCGGCTTCCTGAAAGGACCACAGTCATTTACAACAATAAACAATCAGCCATGAGTCAGATACTTTCACTGGAGCAGAGGACGAGACACCAGGATTCTCTCTCCCTCTCTCCCTCACCGTCCCTCGTGGACTTACACAACCACACTATTTTTTATTATTTTTTATTGAGGAAAACATGCATTCATATGTATTTTTCCTCTCGTGCACATCCACAAACACGCCTGCTCATGGATAATGAAGTGCAGCTGACGCAGTAACCTTCAAGTTGAGTTGAAAAAAAAAAGAAAAGAAAAGAAAAGAAAAAATCGTCATCACCACAGTCTCATTACTGACTCTTCTTGCAGGAATCCAGTGGGTGTTTGTGCTGCGTTTGTGCCTGAAACTGGAAATTTAAGAAACCCAGTAGTTTGCTGTTTGGTCAAATGAGCACTGCCATCATTTACGACTCCTCACATCTGTGGCTGGTTATTCCCAGAAACGTATATCTTCATGCAGCTGCTAATGGAGGTGGGACGTTCATCGGGAGATGGAGATGATAGAGAGAACTAAGAGGCTGAAAGGGGGAAAGAACAGTGTCAAATCGATGTGCACAAATTTCTTTTTTATTTTACACTTTGAGACAGTTCCTTTGCGTGGGGTTACAGCTGGTCCCTACACATACATGTCTGCACAGAGTAATTCACATAATAATACAGTATTATTATTGTTATTATTAGTCACAGCTGTATCATCTCCTCAATTCATGACAAGTTGTTCTGACAAGCTTGAGAAGAAACGGTCCCATGACCCCCTGTATTCTCCCCCCTCATTATTAACTCTCGCCAACATCTGTTGGTATGACGCTATTTTCGTCATAGTCCCAGTCCATTTTGAATGTCTGGTGGGGATGTACATTTCCATAACCTGAGGATATTTCAGGCTGCTGTGACCATCTTATCTTGCATCTTATAAATGCAAAATCCTGTTTTGACGCTCCCATTATTTGTGATTGGTCACCCAATAAGCATAATGGAATGACTGGGATCTCCCCCAGATGTTCTAGCACTTTCACCCAAAGTGGTTGTATCAGACAATCCCATAGCACATGTAGGAAAGTCAGGTAATAGACCCATCCTGTGGAGTCTGGAGGGGGTGAAGTAGAATCTATGTATTAACTTCTATTGGGTAAACGTCCCTCTAGACTCCCTGATGTATTTTCCTCAGTTTGCTACTACTCCTCTTCCTCTGTGTGTAGCTCCTGTGTAGGACTTTTTGATTGCAATGAGACGTGTGCGTGTGTGTTTTATATTGATATTTAAATTGAGAATATGTGTCCTGTAAATTGTCTGCAGGCAATCAGACAAAGCCCTAATCATGAAAGCTTCTCCACCAGATGCCGAGATGGAGGGAGATGTGAGAAGGAGCAGGGGACAGGGACGCTCATAAAGTGGAAGTGTGTGTGTGTGTGTGTGTGTGGGCACACACTAGTGATGACAGTTGGCCTAGAAGTTGTAAACAAAGATACACCGTGTCAAGAGATCCTACCTTTAGACAAACACAAACTTCCTGTTGTCAATGTATGTGACTGTCGTCGCCGACCGTAATGGAGATGTGTTGACAAGGTAACAAACACAAACCGCTCATACACGTTTTTTTTATTGAATGTGAGAAAAAGCGGAAAATGTTATACCTGCATTTAATCCCCCCTCCCATTTTCTGAAATTTGAGTCCTAATGCAGCTTGAATCAGCTTCACAAAGCAATTTTATTTGCAGCCAGGTTCTTATGAGAACTTTATCAGGCAGTATTAACACAGCAGATTTTGTTGTTGTTGTTTTTTGTGGCCATATGTTCCCGTATACAATTTTTCAGATCACCTTCACATTCATATTTGCCTCTACATCTGACACATATCTGACATTTTTCATAGTGGCCTCTGAATGTCTGAATGTGCGAGCCACTGCTCCATGAATCATGGTAATCTGTGTTGGTGGTTTTCTCCATCTTCTTCTTCCCTTTATCACTTTTTACACACCGACATGTGTAGCGTCCATATTTATTTCCACAAACGCAGAATGCACGTGTGACATCACCTCGGGTCTCTTCAGGGCCATCGACAGTTCACACTGGAGTCTGATGGCGCTCGCATTTGAATTATTACGACAATAAATCAGAACTGAGGATGAAGACTTGCAGTGTGAAAGCAGCAAGTCCCTTTCAAAATATACAGTCCTTGTCGGGCCCTTTGTCTGCTACTCAGTGTGTGTTTATGGGTGTTGACGTGAACGTCTGAGGCAGAACCCTTCATGGACAATGTGGCCTGGTGAGTTTGTGTATCCACACAAAGCTGTTTGAATTGCACATCCTTTGGCGGGGCACACATGAAGTGTGCTGCACAAACACATGAGCATCTCACACGCCGCAGAGATAGGTTCTGTTTTCATATACAAGCTATATTATTGAAAGAAAATAAGATTCTGGACTGTTTTTCTATCCGACTAAGTATTTGTGAAAGATGACTCCAAAACCTGGAGTTTTCTTCACCAACAGTCAATTTAGAAAACAAACACAGGAGAGAAGAGGGGAGGAGGTTTTAAAATAGTAACTGAACCTGTGTTCCCTCAGTTGGTTCACATCTGCCAACAGTCTTCTTGTCGTGTTTTGCTGCTCACTGCTTTTACTCAGGGTGACTCACTCTGGGTGAGAGCAGGGAGGGTGGTGGCTGGAATTAAAGAAGAAGAAAAAAAGAGAATAAAATACAGCTCTGGGGCAACAGATCAGTTTCATCATCATGCTGCATGCGTGTGTCAGGCTTCATATGTGTAAGGAACGGGCTGATGGCGACACCTGTACACACACACATAGGTTCAACAAGGTCAGATCTTCTGCCACTGGGACACCAGAATACACACATACTCACATCTTCTGTACGTACACGCACACACACTCTCCTTCCTCATCACTTCCTGTTGTCGTTCCTGTTCTCCTGCTGTTGTCTCTGCCTGATCTGCCAGAATTTCAGTCTATCCAATCTAACATAACGAACTAGCAGCCACTTACCACAGCACTTACCTGGTTCATCTTCATTGATTCACTACCTCTTTTGTTGTTGTCAGTTAATTTATACTTTAATTGTACACACTCAGACAGCTCAGTTGCACGGGGTCGGTCACAGTGGATCTCTGGTGTAATGGTACATCCATATTTACAGGATAATGCTCACCTTTGAAATAGAAACCAAAATACGTAGTGAAGTATTAGGACATCTCCTCCTCTCATTCTTCTTTTTACAAGACCATATTAAATAAGTGGTCCCATGGCCCCCTCTTGTCCCCTCTGTCATTATTACTACTATTACTACTACTTACTACTCTTTCTTTGGCACTAAGAGTGTACTTTGTCTAGCTACTTTAGCGCACCTGCTAGTTCACAAAATAGCAAAGGATCCTCCACGTTTAAATATTCCTTTACTTCCATCAATGATCATGGTACTTGTATCTTATTTGTCGCATTGGAGGCGAGACCCTAGCGGGTGCAGACTAGCATAGATTAGCTGCGAGCCATCCCTTGGCAGCGCCCAAGCAGGCAGGAGGACGTGAAGACTGGATGACTGCCAGTAAGAAGCGTCGTCCCAAACCAAAGCTCACACCTAACCACCCGCTGCCATCCTGTCATGCATGACTCAAACCCCCTTTTCTCTCCCGGAGTTCTAGTGCTTTCTAGTCTGGGATTTCTCATGATTCCGGCATGATGGATTCCTGGTCTGCCTGGACGGAGTCCCTCCTGCTGCCATGACCTGTTTCCTCATCCTCGCCCGGGTTACCTCAGCTGTCATTGGCCACTGGATTTGCATGACAAAGCAGCAGAGCGGGATTTTTAGAGCCTTGAATTATTCTTGAAAATTCTTGAAAAATTATCATGTAGCTGCACAATTTTGTCACATTGTGTGTGTGTGTGTGTGCATGCCTACATGTGTCCTCCTGTTCTTCTATCCTGCTGCTGCTCTCATGTTTCTCTACCCCTCTCTCTCTCTCTCTCTCTCTCTACTTATATCTATTACTATTCCTTTCACCCCACCTGGTCGAGGCAGAACACCATCCACATGTGGCCTTGGATCTCCCCAAGGTTCCTGTGCCTGAAAAATAAATTTTGTCCTCGCCCCCGACTGTTGGGTTTCCATTATAATAATTGATGTCACGACCCTGGCTGGTAGTGGGGAAAGGGGTAGCAACAAAGAAGCCTGATATCAAATGGTATGTAAGTTTATTGCCTTGAGATTTTAGGAAAAGGGAAATGGTCAAAATTAAATAGATACAAAACCAACTGATGTTGAGGGCCGGCAGGTGCAGGTTAAATCAAAAACAATAAAACATGAAGAGGACCCTCTAAGAGCTAAACTGCGTCTAAAAAGAAAAGGGAAACAGGAACCAGCACCAATGAAACCATACATTAAATGTCCTATGTGAAAGTGAAAATAATAACAGTATCTATAACTAAAACGTGGACACTCTTCAAGGGGCAGTACACTTCTGAACACAAACAGGCAATGAACAAACAAAAAAACCCCTAGGGAACTACCAGACCTAACGAGACAGAGTACGACACGCAACAGCAAACAGTCGTGGACAGTCACGTCAACTGAATGAAGATCGTGGCTTAAATAGCAGTAACAATCAAGCAGGTGTGTGGAGCTGCCGACCGGTCAGGATGCCGCACCAATCAGGGACAATGGGAGGGTCCACGCAGGAACAGACTGGAGGGAGGGGTGCCTCACCAATCGGAGGGAAGGAGGAGGGGCAGGGAGAGAGAGAGAGAAACATACAAGAGACACACTGCACACACACACTCTACGGCCGTCATGAGAACTGTTGTAATGATTTGAAAATCTGACATCACACACACACACACACACACACACACACGTCATTGTCTTGTAAACCACCTTGTCTCATGTGAAGTGTCTTTTATGAGCTAAAAATTCAGTTCATTAAGTTCATTCGGGCGTGAGGACTTTGACCAACTGGCCCTCGCTCAAAGACATACTCACATTTTGGACACGTCATCCATTTTTCTAATATGTTATATAACTTTTTAGAAGTATCAAGTATCAGTGGGAGGATGGAGATTTGTAGTAGAAAGTGTTTGTGCTTTGTTGGCATCAATGTATGAGTTATTACTTTCTTAGACTTGTATTATTACTATTATTATTATTGGAAACATTTGGACATTTTAACCTGTGAATACACATCATCCTCCAAACTGAACACTGTACTAGTGGTAAACTAAGAAAATCCACAAATTATATTCAATCAGAACTGGAATGCAGACTGTGTCCCACTCACCTGGATGGTGTACTCCAGTGTTCCCCCACTTAGCAGAAAAATGTGAGTACTTTTTTGTTTTAAATCAGAATTAGGGGTTGAACATTGGGATTTAACAGGAATTTAAGGGAATAAACCTTTTTACATTTTACAAAATGTAATGTTTGCCCCTTCACTAAAACAAGCACATTTCATGCACTTGAGAATATGGATGCTATTCCTAGTCACACACAGGTGGAACCCTGGACTATTGGGGCCACATGTTTGAGCCCAGAGCACAAGATTATTGAAGCCACACGTTTGAGCCTGTGGACGACATGAAGAGACCAGGCCCTGATGATATTATTGTGTAAATATATTAAAAATGTGTGTCTATTAATGTGTAACTTGAGAATATCCCATCAACAGTTGTAGTTTTTGGACAGTAGCTGTAGAGGAGTTAGATGCTAAATGTGAGCTATTGCTAACACCAATTAATTGACCATTTCCAACATACCCAAGCTTTTTCACCCCTTTGCAAACCTAATTGAATTAAAAAAAAAAAAAAAAACAAAGCCACATTTCACTTCCTGAAGTTTTAATGGAGGCACATTCTGATGTCACTTTTGTTATATTTGTACAAGGAGTGGGAAAGCCTTGCATGATTACTGACATAAAATTAAAACCAACTAATAATCTCTGTAACATAATTGCTGGAAGTAACCTGCAGTTATTCAACAATATGATATACATCTTTGCTTTCTGCTCTTTATCCCAGGAATTAACAATATGTTGCAACAGAGACACCAGAAACTAAATATAATCAGATAGTCAAATAACAGCCAGCCTGTCAATGACAGACTTTAATGCAGAACACTGTTACTACCTTTCCTGCTCAATATTGGACTGGTTCCTATAACTAATAGGTTAATAGTTAATTATTTCACATGGATCCATGCACACATGGGACATGGAGCTCCAATTACAAATAATTACAGGAGTTGATGTAGTGACCACAACACCCCAGTACTCCTCTGTGGCAACAATGATGATGATGGAAAAAACACTGACCTCTGTTTGCACATTTAACTCGTGATAACAAAGAAAAAACAAAAGAGAACTAATGATGTTAATTTTAGATGTCTGCTAATGTAAACCACTTTATAGTTAACAGATTCAAGGAAGTTTATTCAGACGTGGGTTGATGAACTGAAGGTTACGGAGGCTGTAGAGCTAAATTTGGTACGAACCAATGTCATTGGGTTTGAATAAAAAAAAACCCTAGGATTGCAGGAAAGAGGGATGTTGTATTACCATGGAAATGATGTTACTGAACTTTGCTAATGACATGCTTATTCCTGCTGATCTGGTTTGAGGTCATGTTGTTGACGCAGCAGCAGCAATCTTGTGTGTCACTTCCTGTAATTAGCAGAACAAACATCAAAAGTCACTCAAAGACTTTGACTTTTGCACCAGGGAGTCAAACTGTTCCTGCTCAGGCTTCATGGGTGGGTGAAATGTTCTTCCTTACTGATGCAGGAGAATACAGGGCCAATCAAAAGTGGCCTTTGTTCAGGTTTGTGGTGTCAGAGCCACCCAATTAAATGACACCGATCACTGAAACACAAATGTGACACCAGAACATTTGTATTGAAACATAAACAAATTATCAAAACAGTTTGAAAGAGTTCAAGCAAAGGTCAAAGCAACTACAACATCCATGACCAACCGTTAAGGTTTAATCTGCCCGTGCACACATTACAGCTGTACAGCCATTAGCCTGCTCTCTCGACTTGCTAACGTAAAATTCTCAAAGATTTGTTACCACCGGAATTCCACACAGGTGTCACACACAAAAACACACACACACACACACACACACACACACACACACACACACACAGCCTGTCAATCACGTCACATGAACGTACCGTATAGCAGTGTGACCAAACTACAAACAAAGGAACTACATTGATAATGAAATGTCTGAAATCTGACATCTGAGTCCCCGATAACATCCATCAGTGTTACACATATATGTACACAATCAAACCGTGAAATATATCTGAGACACATAACACATGTTCAAGATCCACTCATCTCTCTGGCTCACGTCAATTAAAGAATAAGAAAGAAAAGACAGGGAAAGCTGAATGTCCAGATTCAACTCAAAACCTGCAGAAGTGCAACTGGCCCCTGCTGTTTCTACGTCTGTAACTTCTTAAGCCAGGCATGTTAAAGGCCACGACCTCATTTGCATTTACAACAGTATCCCGTTACAACGCCCTTCTCGATTGTCACTACACAGCAAACATACGCAGACCTCCCAGTTTCTAAAAGCAACAAACTCCACTACAACCTCTGGCCACATGGATTCTTAGATTACCGTGGCGTAAGCACAAATACCATCACACACGTACAAGTCTTCCAGTTTGGTCGGTGGTGACGGTTGATGCTTCGTGCCAGAGGTGGTTCATCTGTGTGTGTCATCAGAAACAAAGAGATGATGCACTGGAGGACAACTTCTCATCTGTCCTCAAATCAGCTTTAGAGATTACAGGAATTTCCTGAGGGATGTCAAAAGTTCTTTACCTAATAGTTCACCTTTCTCAAGATTAAAGAATGTGAATATGTAAATACAGTATGTTCATATGAATCCTGTGTAATCCTTGAGTAACTCAATCACTGTTCTTGAAGCAGTTTACCATTCACAGTACGTTCCACTTGTAGTAGACCTCTGAGGTCGTAACTCATGGTGACGGAATTTCCAGGTGAAAGGCGAGTTGTCGAGTTTCCATTTTCATCACAGCATAACAGTTCGGAAAAAGACGTTAATGTGCATGCAGTTGGATGTGGAAACAGCATTTCCAACGATGACAAATAAAACTGTTGCGTATATTCGAGTCATTGAAATGGACACAAAAGACCTAAGAGATACAAAACCAGTAAAACCATAGTTTAAACTGACAGTCTACCGAACAGTCTGTCTTCTGAGGCAATCTGGGATTCTGTCAGAGGGGTCAGAGGGGTCCTCTGAGTTGGACAGATATATAACATTGGAAGAGCGTTCCACTTAGCAACTTCCTGTCGGAGGCTCGTAAAACGACTTGGATTCCAGCTTGTGGAATTCCCGCAAAATACTATCAAAATCCCTCAGGGATATTTTGCTCCGGATATATTTTTGTACAAGGTGTTAGACACACACAGACGAGAACACTTACAGATGTTTCTCCTTCATGTAGAGTGGATTCCGTGTTTGGTCGCTGCGAGTCGAGCCAAAACAACAGAATAAAAAGGGGTCAGCTCACGTCATAACAGTACAACACTTTTATTGTGAATATATTATATTTGCACAAGTATCCACACAATATTATAAAGATTTTTTTTCTTCTCCATCATTTTCTCTTTTTTACAGTAAATAGTATTAGTGTACAAATGTATACAAAATTTATTCAGGCCAGTCAAGTTCCACAAAAGAATAATTCATGTACAGTTATAAAGCACAATCAGATATCAGGGGGGTTACAGACATGCCTGCACATGAACATGGGACCCCTGGGAAAAACACAAAACACGCAAACAACTTGATAGACAGGCATAACCTGAACACCCAACACCAGCGAGGATGAAATGAAAACTCTGAAGGCATGCACTGATTGACTCATGGTGAGGTAAGGCCAGCGCAGAAGTCTCATTGGTAGGATTTCAAGGTTCTCTCCAGCAGGCCCTGATGCCGACCGCAGGCAGAGGCAGCGTTCAAACACAGAACATCGCAACGCTTCCAACACTGAACCTTTGGCATCTTTTACAGCACGTACACAACAGCACAACGAGGAAAACAAGCATTGGGAGGAGGAAAGGAACAGTCATTGTTGATATGCTGATCTCATTCACAAGTCATCTTGGCTCCTGAGTCTGGTGATCCATAAAGGGAACAGAAACAGGAATACAAAGAGGGACACATACTCCAGTCTGGTTGAGGTTTGGTTTTTTTGGCGGGGGGTTATGGAGCTTTTCCAACACACAGTTCCACCTCGGCTTAGTCCTTCTCAGTTTGGTTATAGGCAGGTGCCTTTCCGTTACAGTTCAGTAACTCTTCGATGTGGGTGCCGACGTTACGGCCATCGACATAAACACATAAACAATGTAGAACAGGGAGGAGATGGAGAAGTTGCGACTGTTGGTGGATTTTTGTAACAGACAGGGTGAGAGAAAAGAGACGGAGCAGGACACGATTACAAACTGTTCTAACCAACCAAAACTCACAGAACGTCTGTTCTTCCTTAATGGACGTCGGCCAGGTTAAGTGAGATCTTGACGAGGAAGAAAGAAGTGGATTGTTATCACCAGTAGAACTGCTGGTGGACCTCTGTGTCAAAGGTGGGACGGACCTCTGTCTGGAGTGACCGATCAGAGAATGGTCACATCTTCAGTACCAGCTCAGCTTGCTTGGACCCTCGACAAAGGTGGTACCAAGAACCCGTTACCAGGTTGTATCGCCAGCGGAAATGTAAAAAAAAAAACGGGTAGAGCTGTGCCGAGTCGAGTCGAGATGGAACCGTGTGGAGAGAAAGCCCCATTATATTCCTCACGCGTGACCAAAAATCAATGCTTGTTGTTTGTATCAGTTGTTTCGGGCCACATCTTTGAGAGTGTCAGCAGCAGAGTTGGCACACTGTGCAGTGTGTTGCAGCTTACTTGTGCTATACTGCAGCAAGCATGAGCATAGATGCTTAAAAAGAAACAACTCTGATCCACTGCTTCCTTCACTTTGAGCTACTAGGTAGGCACTGGGAATTTGAAGCATCAAATTAAGGGCAAACAAAGCTGACAAAGTCCAAACATATTAGAAACTACTGAACAGAACCGTGTGAATGCTTTCTGACCTTGTTCCACTACCAAAGCTGGGGACACGCAACACGTTTTTTTTTTTGCCTGATTTTGCCATCGATTCACAGTTGAGAGTTGTAAGCAGTCAGCACTTGTTGGGGACCGTCAGAGATGTCACAGAAACTTGTTAGTGTGTAAGGCAACAGACCTCAGTCGCTGTCAATCAAACACGTCTGATCACCGACACAACTGCAAACACATGCTGCCGACAGCCGATGAAAACGAGGAGGTGAGACACAGGAAGCTGCAACTGACAAGTGAAGATGTCAGGAAGTAGCAGGAGTATCAAAGAACGATGGTGACCACCGAAGGGGAAACTAGACGACACTAGACTCATACTGCCAAAAGTCAACTCCTCCAACACTGGACGCCTTCTTCTTCAAGGATTTCTCAGAGCAGATTGTCGCCCATCTTTATTTACCCTTTAAACCAATCGTGTCGTCTGTGAGTTCTCATCAGTGGTTAAGCTGGAACCAGTTGGTTCGTGTCAACTCCCAAGTGGTTTTGTAGCGTGTCCCCAGCTTAAAGTATCGTAGGTATCGATCTGCCTCACGTCACAACAATCAGATTCTCTGCAGCCCGTTGCTGTTTTTTCTTCGATCCTCGATACTTGAAAGCAGCTTTGGTGTCAGAGTGTTTGTCTCAAGCTCTGTACTGAGCACATGCTGCTACAATACGAGTGATGTGATGCTTAGCTGAGTTACAAAAAGTATTAGTTACAGTACATTTAAAACACTCAGAAAAAACTCCTTATAGTTGCACCAGGTGCAGAAATCATTACAGCATAATGATTCATATGCAATAAATATCATAAGCAACAAACATTATATCAACAACTACACAAATCAACGCTGTCAGTGAACATACAGTCTTTGAAAGATATTCAGTTGGCACGGTGGCACAACTTCCACTAAATAGTCTGAGAAACAAAAGAGGCAGAATTAAAGGGTTTGGTTAGCTCTTACTGTTGCACCATAGGATATTATTAAGGGGTACACTGAGGAAACACGGCGACCCGTAGCCGGAGTAAGCGGAAGAAGATGAATGAATGAACGAACACTGAGGAAACAAGTGCAGCTGAGCACAGTAAATGTGTCTCTATTTTTGAACAATGACAGAGAGGAAATGAAGGAGCAACCTTTGGCTTTGGAAAATGAAAACGGTAATACTGTTAGCAAGAACAAAAAAAAAAATTCCCCTTTCCCCTACTACTCATGTCTACATCCTGGATGGCCAGTGTGACTTTTTGTGAAATGAGATGATCACTTGTGTTTGTGTGTGTGTGTGTGTGTGTGTCATGAGTTTTGTAAAGATGTGCTGAGCCACAGCAGAAGCAGCTGGAGACCGAGCATTGGCCAGAGTCGTGGGCTCAGACAGGTTCCTCCTCCACAGTCAGAATCATCTTCCTATTGGAAAAAGCATTTGTCAATTAATTTGATGAACTGGAGTAAAATACGTATCATATACTATGGATTAAATTCCTTTTTCGTGTCCTCAAACTGCACACAATACCCAATAACGACAAAGTGAAAAGGGACTTTTTTTCCAAGGTATAGAAATTAAAAAACTGAAATATCGCTTGTACGTCCCACTATTGACAGTGCATGTCAGATCAGAAACCAAACCATGAAGTCTGTAGACCTCTGAGACAGGATTGTATCGGGGCACAGATCTGGGGAAGGGGACAAAAACATCACTCCACCATTCAGGCCTTTAGGGTAGAGAGGCCTAGACGCAAGCCTCTACTCATGACATCCCACTTGGAGTTTGCCAAAAGGCACGTAAAGGACTCAACCACAGGCGAGACAAGAAAGGAGTGGGTTTGGGACAAGTCTGTGAAGGTGCTTGAGAGGCCCAGCAAAAGACAATACTTGAACCCGGTCGAACATCTCTGGAAAGACCTGAAAATAACTGTGCAGCGACGCTCCTGATCTAACCTGACAGAGCTTGAGAGGATCTGAAGAGAAGAATGGAAGAAAGACCCCGAAATACAGGTGGGCCAAGCTTGTAGCGTCATACCTAAGAGCACTTGAGGCTGTAATCCCTGCCAAGGGTGCCTCAACAAAGTACTGACAAAAGGGTGTGAATACTTATGTACATTTTTAATAAATTTGCATAAAAAATGTTCACTTTTTTCACAGATTGATGAGCCAAAAAAATAATAATAATACATTTTGGAAAAAGGCTGTGGGGGAAAGTGAAGGGGTGTGAATACTTTCCGAATGCACTGTATATGTATGTATTTAAGGCTAGTTAAGCTTAATTAGTCTCATTTTTATGGTTAACATAAAAACACACATCCCCTGTGAGAAGTCACTCCACCATAAAACAAAATGTACTCATATTAAAATTGAACCATCATTTCAATTTCAACCATCTGTCCTTTTGTGCATTTCTGAGCGTATACACCTGCCTATACCAGTGTGCCTTGCAGTTTTGTATTTGACGGGAATGCTCAGGATATGTTTTCATGCCAAAAGGCTGTGGGGAAGGAGGTGGGAGCTTTCTGTATTCAAAGGGCAGGAAGTTATGTGGAGCTTCCTCTGTTTACTTCAATGAGAAAATGGACTGTCGTCCCTCAGAGGAACTCAGCCAAAAAGTGATGGGACAGATGGACAGAGGAAAAGGGACATTGCCTTCCTCCATCCCCCCCCCGCCTTCCCCTTTTACTCCCTTTCGCCGTCCACTCGCCACATTCTCAGCACACGTGCACATAAATTAGTGCTCCGTTGTGTGGATGATCTAAGCCTCAGTGACACAATGAAAGGCTGAGTTCACAAAAGCATGGGAAATATTTTCTCATAATATTTAGACACCCTGATAAACTTTTCCGAGTTGGGTGGCGATGCACATGATTTATCCATTGTGTTCCTTTGTTCGGCTGATTTATCTCAAATGGTAAAATACTTGAACTTCCATAATACCTGAAATATATTTGTTACTAGGTCAAAATGTTCAACTGAAGTCTGTGGAGCGCTTGAAGACATGCTATATATTTACATGCTTAATGTGCTTCTACTGAGTAGCTGGGGTGTGACACCTTTCTTGAAGGTGAATATGGTTTTCATTTGTTGATGGAAAAAGAAAGAAGGTTAAAGAATACAACAAAAAGGATGAATCATTCAATGAAAGAAAAGAAAAGCATGCAAACAGCGAAAAAAAACATGCATCCATGGTTAATGGTTGTGGAACGTGAAGGATTCATGCAGAATAACTATGAGGCAGTCGATGTTACATGAGGTTTATGGATGGATTAAAAGCGGCAGCAGAAACAAGAAGAGAGGAATGTGGCTTGGCGCAGACCCTCTGCTCACTGGACACAAGGGTTTATCCTGAAATGGACGACAGCAGCAGCAGCCAATCGGGATGCAGAATGGGATGAGACGGGAAAAGGGAAGAGAAACAAAGTGGGATGATTCCATGCAAAATGAATGAAATAAAGCTGTTCTGTGACTGTATGAGAACATCCACAAGATACAATAAAGACGGGTAGTTCCTTCCTTACATTTTCATTATTGTCAAAGCACACATCTGGCCCTTTACGGTATCTGGGGTTCTGAGCCAGTTCGCAGGGATCTGGACCTTCAGCTGAACAGAGGTTGCTGAAGAAAATATACAGTACCAATCACTAGAAAACATTTCAGGAATTCGTTAGTTGACGAAAGACGCCCTGATTTATCTCTCGTTCTGGTGTCAGCTGGTAACCTACTGAAATAATAGTTCTGGAGACGCTGAGCCAGATGATGAAGATGGAAGTTCTGGCAACGAGCAACAGACCTTCAACTCGGGGGGGAGCATCAACAGGTGCAGATCGAAATACCACTGCAACTTGATAGCGCTACAGCCAATCAGAGCAGCGGACAAGTGACTATCAGAGAAAGGAGGCAATGGCAGAGTTTGTTTTGGCGAAGATTGGACGAGACTGGCGTGACGTCAATGGGATGGAAATGATCCTTAGTTGGTCTTTGAGAGAAACGTACAACTCGTTTACTGTTGACGCCAAAGACGTTTCACTGCTCTTCATCAGCAGCAGCCATCTTTGTTGTGTACACCCTGTTAAGCCCCGCCCACAGACTCTATCCATGGCTCTGAGATCGCCTATGCCAGATAGAGCCATGTGATTTGTTCAAACTGTTCATAGCAGAACAAATCCAAATGTGCTACGTCTGGATTTCCAGGTTAAGTGTTTCCCCTTTAAACACGGACTTATCATTCCAACATGTATGTAATACATGTACTACAAGAGCAATCTGGTATGTGTGTGAGTGTGTGTGACCCTATTAACAATGTGGTGACTTCACAGTGAACTTAGAAAATTACACCTTCACGGGTCACCCGCACAATACTACAGTCATGTCACATCTGTCAAACAGATACTCGGAACTCATGTACACATGTAACACACAATCGTACCTCTGTGTTTAACCTTGATTCAAACTGATGTCAATATGCAGCCCAGAAGTGAAGAAATGTAATCTGGGAGTAACGTGAGACAGGCGTTCATATGCGGTGCATCTGGTTTACTGTTCACCCATGAACATTCTGGGGGGGGCGTTGTGTGTGTCTGTGTGTCCTTGTATGCAGAGTTTAAAGCGCCTGCTGTCATCGGAGTGATGGATGGAGGGCTGGAGAGTAAAATGGAAGTGGAACTTTATGTTCACGTTTTACAAGTTCAGTGAAAGGATACAGGGTTGTTCGGCCTGTCGCAGTGGTCTGGGGTCACACGACAAACACGTTGCCTTGGCATCTGTGATCAGGAACACCAGGTTGGTGTTTGGTAGCTTCTCTGCGCGATACATCCTATGAAGCACATATGGACACAGACATGATTCAGTTCAATTATTCACTTATTGTGCGCATAAAAACAAACAGTTTAGGCACACAGGATCTCTTGTGCAGAGTTGAGTAAAAGGTAGACAAGAGGACATAGACTAAAAAAAGAATAACTAAATGGCCAAGAGCTTAGACACTATACAAAGCTAGACATGATATATTTTGGTGCACTTGGATATTTTTCCCAGTGTGAAAACAAAACAAACCAGGGTAAATTGATTTTTGTAAATTAATCAGATGATTCAGACCAAAGCAAACGAGTGAAAGCAAACTTGGACAGCCTGTTTGACAGTTGACACAACTTTTTTTTAGTGGTGCATATCTTCAGTTGAAGTAAAGCCAGGAACTGAGATAACAAAAAACAGAAATAACAGAATCCCAGGCACTGACAGATCAAGGTAATCTGAGACCTGATCGGAATTCATAAGAAAAACGGCTGCCTGAAATCACTCAGGATGAACATAAAGAAGCCAGGAAACTAACACTACTCTCTGCCAAACCCCACAGGCGATAAAACAAAGGGATGTCCAGGAAGACGATAAGAGGTGGAAAATGTGTGTCCTGTGTATTCAAAGTCAGAACAAACCAGACCACTGACAACAGACACATGCAGATTAGTACGTATAGAACATACCTAGAGCAGTTTCCACAGTCCAGAACACCTGAGTAGGATCGTTCATCATTGTCAAAGAAGTACTGAGTCTGCTCCGTAATACAGCTCTCTTTAAACATGGCATCGGGTATATCTTCGTCCACTAACTCCACTGGGAATGAGGAAGTAAGTTAGGTGAGGCAGTGAAAGACATACAACAAATCACACAACCGTCATACAAGGGTGACTCATTCATTTAAATTCCAGGTGCAACTGAACGCGTTCATCAAAAGTGTCAGAGGTCTGAACCAAACCATTGCACATTGAAGAGGATCAGTCTCCTCGAAAGTTCTGACCATCAGCTGCGAGCTGGTGGTGGGTATCCATGTGTAGCATTCTCTGTGGCTGTGTGACATGTACAGACACAACAAACATGGATAACCTTTGAATGGAGGAATAGGAGGATGGGATTTGTGTCTCGAATATTTCTACTTCTATGCTTAAACTCAGAATTCGGAGTAAGTGTGTGCACACTGAATGAGAATGGGAAAATGTAGTGTGCTACGTTCACTCAACTGGTTCACTGAAACGGACGACTGAAAAGTTCAGTGGATCGATGGACACTTTCCACTTCCAACGCCCTCCATCTAAGTGACGTCGAAATGACGCAAATGACTCTTCCACTTTTCAAGATGGCGGTGGACAACAGAGACACCAGCGGCACCACTTGATATCACCTACCTAATCCCGGCCAATGCTAACATTAGCTTGCTAGCTAGTAAACAGTAGCATATTTTCAGTCATTGATGTTGTGGCATACGTTTGGTTCTTGTGTGTGATAAATTGTCATCTTCACTGTAGAAATGAGATTTGAGATGTGAGGTCTCAGGCTTGATGCACAGTAAATATTCACAAAATGCTGCAGCTAGCGTATCGGAAGTAAGTTTCATTTTCACATCATTTTCGGTAAGTGCACGACGGCACCGCTTGATTTGAGACAGAACTACCCCGTTGAAATGTGCACACTTCGCGAGTAAGTACATAGTGTGCATAGTGTAGTGTATTACAAAAAAGTGAAGTAGGAGATTTGAGACACAGCACCAGGGTGGCAATACATCTGGATTTAGCAGATAGTCCGGAATTTAAATACCTTGTCTGACTTGAGGCTGCATCGGATGCTTATTTGTCCTCATGTTTGGAGTTGCACTTGAATGCAACTGCACATCGTTTAATGGTGTCAGACTTTCGGTCAAAATAAAGATTGGTAAATAAAATGATATCACTCAATGGTGTCACTCAATTCTGTGATTTCTCATTGGTTTCAAATGTAAACAAACCACCCCCTGTTCACGATTTGGCTGTCGTCTCATCACGTTAACGCAACATTAACATGCCAGAAAGACAAACCTGGTCAAAACAGCACACATTTGTCAACAAAAGTAGCAAAGACGATTTGCACTCTTTGTCGCTGTGATGTGGACATTAGCACAGAAGGAAAGACGCCCTTGAAAGAACAAGACTATGGACAAACAGATGGGCCACAGGTACCTGCTCCCTCCGGTTTGTTTTGCATTTTGGAATGAGTATTTTTTTTTCCATTTTTCCATTTTTAATCTACTTTTTATGTCAATTAAATTTGCACACTTGTTCTTCTTGCCTCATTAAATGCTGCAAAGTTGTTCCTCTTTTTGGTGTTGTGGAAATGGCCACCCTACACAGTACATGACTTTTTGGTCATAGCTTCAAATGCTATGCTAACAAAATCACAAAGCTAAATGCCAGAGTGCATAGTGTGAGACAACTGTGTTGCCATAACTTTAGTACTCATTCATTTACATTAAAGAACAATAGCTAGCTTCCATGCTAACAATCACTTTTGCTTAATCTACACCGGAATCACTGTCAAAGTCAAATTACAAAAAATTGGAGACAAATGCTCTGGTGGGTTTGGTTTTCCACTTTACGGCACGCTGCAACGCCCCCATTGCTTTGTTGCTGTGGAAACGACTGGTTTACGTGAGGTCTCAGCTCAGTGCACTGTAAGTGGCAGCACATAGCTACTTTTCTGGTCATTGCGTCTGGAATCTGTGGTTTGAACGGGACCCCAAAAGTTTTATTTTGCTTACCTGCCTCGAGAGGCTTTGGGAACATGAGCGCAAAGAAGAGTTGCCGAATAATCGACCTAGTTGAGACAACAAACAACATCAGCAAACACTGAGTCATCCTTTGTATACAGAGAGCAGGCACGGGTTGATGTGAATGTCATAGTATCAATAATTCCATGATGCAGGTCATAAACAAGTGGATGCATTAGAATGTTATGTAAGTCCCCTTCACCCAGCCAGCATACACGGCATAAAAAACCCTCAAGTACTCCCACTCTACTGCACACACACACACAAAAGGGGGAGGAACAAAACTTACAAAATAGGCAACACACACACACACACACACACACACACACACACACACACACACGCTGCATGCTCACCAGGCAGCACTGGAGGCCCACCAGCCAATACTGAGCAAGTCTGCGATGGTCGGCTGGAGACAGGAGAAGATGAGTCAAGTTTACATGACAGAGTCAAGCAGATGAATAGGGGATCAACTTGTTTATATTGTTTGTATATCACTGTCAGGAATCCAGAAGTAGAAATCAGATCCATATAAACACACAATTAACAAAGTATAAGAAAAAGTGTGTGTCTGACCACAAAGACTGAACGAGGTCCGGCTGCAGCTTTGCTGTCCTTCTCTGGGTCGCAGACGGACTGGTAGTCATAGGTCTTATTGAAGGAGTACAGGGACGTGTTGACCAGGTTTATCATCAGCACAGGGTCCACCTCGCCAAAGAACTGACCTATCTGGACAGGTTCACACACACAAACAGAAACACACAGGAGCATAGATTCAAGTCCGCTGGGCTTTTCCCCTTGTTGTGCAGCTCCTGGGAAATTTACATCTCTGTGCTCAACCACTATAGATGAACTCATTCAAGCAATTAGAAAAAACAAACAAACAAACAAACAGCTTTCCCATCAACACTTGCCCATGTTACACACTTTGCTATTATAAATAAGTATTACTGTGGTCCAGTATCACATGAGGTAATAATGATGATGCCACAGCATGTTTCATGACACGACCCCTCTCTTTAAAGGAGGTCTTTTTAAATTACAATTACATTTTATAAATTTAGTCAGTAGGTAGTTTCCCAAGTGGATTAGGAGTTCCTTTTCAAATGGGAAAAATGTGCATGTTTGTAACATTTTTGCGTCACAACCTCAAAGATACACATTTTTTTGAGTGAATAACTATGACCAGAGGAGCTGCTGGTGATTGAACTCTGCTGGAGGATCTGTGGAGTATGTGGCTTTCAAAATGAAGAAGAAAGAATAATTTATGTCCAACACTGAGATATGATATAAGATAATAATAGAGCTCAATGGAATGCCGATGTAGAAAAGATTGGAAAAGAATTTCCATGCGATGACACACGTGTAACATTAAAGAATCACAATGCAAATACAAACACACCACATCACGACCGAGACTTCCTGAGGACAACAAAGTGATGTTGTAGCCCTTGGTTACTCGTGACATCAACTGTAGAGGTTTAGACTCTGTGTGTGTGTGAAGGATCCTACTGAAGAATTACAGGATTTATTATGAGAAGAAATAATACATAACGAAACCAGAAACCAGAAGGTTCTCAGTCATCCAGGTCATGGTATATAGAAACCAGAATTCGTAACTCCAACGTCAGAGTTCAAAACAGATGGTGTTCCATGTACAACTATACTGTAACGACATCCCATTGACAACAACTAACAGTGTGTACGAGTGAGTGAAATGAAAACCAAAGACCTAAAGGATACAAAGACAGTCAGAACACCGTTTATTCTGACAGATAATACTAAATACTGGCACCATCTTGGATTCTGAACCGAAGTCTGAGTTGGATGAATGGATGAGTGGAAGTGGAAGTGAAACATAAAGAACTCGGTTTTCACCTGGAAGTGACATCACCACGAGGCGTGTGACGGGAGTGTGAAACAAAGGGGACTCAGTCGTTTTTAAAATCAACCAGACTTGGACCTTCAACCGTCCTCCAGTGTCAGATGTTGAACTTTATAGGACACATAGAAGTTCCTTTGTCCTACAGGAGCTTTGACACAGCTGTTTATATGAACACGTCATTCATCAGCCACAAGTCCGTTATTTGACCTCTGGATTGGCTGATTCCTGAGGTAGGGGATTAGTCCACTGACAAAGTCTGCAGATGTTCGATACATCAGGAACGATTTGACAACAAAGAGATACCAGGAGTACTTGTACCTCAGTGCCTGTTGATGTATTTCAGGGTAATTCCAGGACAGGGTACATTCAGCACAGGTCCAGATCTGCTGTCCAGGATCATTGTAGGGTTTTTAGTCAAACAGTAACTCATGGGAACTCACCAGGCTGATGTAATCATCCTGGTTGGACAGAAGAAGAAAGCCCCCGTCGTCCAGGATCACACAGTCTACATGCTGCAGACAGAGAGGAGAGCGTCCAAACTACTGTACTTTTCAGCGCTATTTCTATTTCACTGACTTTTCCACATGCTTACCTTGTCATTCTTCATACAGCCACAGATCTCATCTTTGCACTAAAAAGGAAGAAGACAGAGTTAGTCATGTGGACCAGAAAAATCCTGATAGGTGTGAAAAAGACATAACTTACATTCAGCTTCAGTGTGGCGTTCATGAAACTATTCATCCAGAATGTGACGTTGAGTTTCACACCCACCACTGCAGGAAACAACACAACTCTTTCACCAACGACTTTTAACTTGTGCTGCAGCAGTGACAGAAGTGGTTTCACTGACCTGCTGGTTTGAGTGTGACCTCATCAACGGTGAGATCCACAGCTTTGCTCACGAGAATACCTGATTCGGAGACGCTCTCCCTGCCCTCTGCTGCGAAGGAGGAGGGACACAACAGAACATCTTGGGATGCCTTTATTAACATGTGACTTCATGTGAGAAATTCCTCACATATTTAGCTACTTATCAATTAATCGTTATTTGTTTTTTTTTTTTTCAGATAGATAGATAGAAAAAGAAAAAAATGAAGTAATAATAAAGTAAAAATAAAATAAAGGAAACATCAGAGACCTAAGATATTAAAATAGAAACAGATACAAAATCTAGTTAAATATAGTTAAAACAAAATAAATAAATCATATGTAAAATATGTAAAATCAACACACATAAGTTGTGTGAGAAGTATGTGTGCAGTGGACTCAGTTACAGAGAGAAACCGATCGGAGGAAGACAATTGTGGAAAACTATGTACCGTATGTGTTGTATGTGTTTTCTTCCCGTCAGGCTGTTCTTTTGTGTTCTAGACCGGTTCATGTGATTGCTACAGCAGTCTCTCATATGTTGTGCATTAACGCACATTAAAGTGATTGTCAGCATTAAATAGTAAACTAGTAAAAATGTAGATCATAAATAAAACTCTTGTAGGTCTTGAGCTGCTTGGGATGATTTAATAGACTTGAACCAGGTGACATGAGGGTCCTAGAGGGCCCATAGTTTAAAATCTGATGAATACGTAGGACCAAATACATGAAGAGTTTTAAAGACTAATAAAAGAATCTTAAAATCGATTCTGAAGCAGACAGGGAGGTTGAGACCTATAACACATAATGTCTGTCAGAGTCTGAAGTGACGACATATGTTAATCTTGTAAACGACGACGTTACACTGATATTTGTCTGTTTGAGAGATCAGCAGAGATAAGTACGACTGAGTGTCCACAGGCTGGGAGTAAGGGGAGGTGGGATTTTTACGCAGAGCAGGAGAGGCAGAAGGGCGAAGAGAGTGACGTCAGACTGAGACAACATCCAAAGCAGCTAGACTGCACTGGAGACACACACAGCCGTGAGCAGACATGCACATATTCTTACTGTTGTATGATGGAGCAGTGAAAATATATATGTCATTATCCAGTGTCCTCTTGTAGAAGCTGGATTCATATGTCTCAGGGTTCTCAGACCACTCTTCCCCAGCACTAAAAATCAGAACAAGAAATACTTTATTTATCACAGCAGGGAAATTAGTTTTTGTTTTTGCTGCAACCTATAATATAGATATAAAATACCTTTTGCAATTGCTTTAGTCATTCCATATTTATTCACTCCATACTTGCACCTTGTAACAACAATACCTATTCATTTGTATATATACTATGTATATTACATAATGTGTATTGTGTACGGTAGCTATTTAATTCACTGCTTAGGCACTAACTGCATTTTCGTTCCTCTGTACTTGTGACATGTGCAATGACAATAAAATTGAATCGAATCAAATCTCATCTAATGTAATCTAATCTAAAAGTAGTAGAGGTAGTGAAAAAAAGCAAACAAAGCTAAATAGAAATCCAATAAGCTAAAAAGTTAAGTATCAAAATAAAGTAAAATAGTGTGCACATAATTTTTATTTTTAATAGTGTGCACGTCTTAGTCACATATAACGTATGTCGTTTGGGTTCCCAAATGGTTGTCCAAGAAATTTACGCAGTCACACAGTATGTACTGAAATATATACAGATGAATAGCTGATATACAGATATAACAATAAGTAACAGACAGTAAACATCATGTAGTCACATTATATAAGCAATGGAGCGATATAGGAATGAAAGACTCATATATCATTGATCTATGTGAGGAAATTTCACTTTTATCTTTCATCACTGTTCTCTGGCCTGAAGCTATTCATTAAAATATGAGTCACACCCAAATGATATATGATGAGAACAGAATTCCAAAAAGGCAATAATGGCTTGTATCTAAAGTTTTATTGTGGAGCAGAATATGCATTCATTTTCCTTTGGAATGTTATATTCTGACCAAGTGAAACCCCAGATGTAGTGAAGACAAAAGTAACAACAAAGAAATGGTTCGAGCTATGGATTTGGAAAATCCCCAGATCCTGGAAATCCAGACCCAAAGTGTAGGTTCTGGCGATGGCACCAAAATCAGAGCAACTAAGAAGGTCATGTCATCAGAGAAATGAGGCAAAGTTTGTTTTAGAGAAGTGTGGAAAAGTTTGATGGAGAAACAGCAATGGAATGGAAATGGCTAGATATCATAAGATGATGGTGAGCATGCACAGGCATGATTCCTGGGGCCCAGAGAAGCCGTTCTCATCCCACCGCTCAGACAATATAGGCGGTGTAGGTATCAACGGCAGAAACAAGGCAGGAGAGGCAGCCTGTGGGCTAAGATACAAGCGAATTGATTGCCATCACCGCTTCCAAGTCTGTCTCTCTCCAATGGCCGGTCACTCGTCTACAAGAGCCAAGAAACATGACTGACGATATTCGTGGATAAAACAAACCGCTTCACAAAGATATTCTCAGAGACATGGCTAGACAACTCTGTCCCTGACGCGGCGATCGGCTTAGCTAACTGCACTGTTTACCGGGCCGACATGACTGCAGCTACAGCTGTCGACATTCAGCCCTCATTGCTCTCCAGAGCTAGAGTAGTTTCTAGTTAAATGTCATCTAGTGAGGGAGATTTCTGCCCTTTGTCATGGGCGGCTGCCTGGGGTTTTAATAGGCGGACCCAAAGATGCAGGCAACGGCACACAGAGAAACGGATAACGAGTGACAGGCAGTTTATTGCACAGGCAAGATGGAACAGCCAGTACACGAGCAAGCATAAACAGAAAATCAGCCAAAGGAAAACAACAATCGCTGCTCCGTGGCGAGCG
>CAAKHB010004826.1:4674-18362 GCA_901007665.1 Aeoliscus strigatus
GTCTGGTTAATGCTCAATATCCAGGCAAGCCCCAGCAGCCCCAGCAGCCCCAGCAGCCCAAGCAGCCAAATCAGCTCACAGAGGTTTTTCACACGTGCGACGTGGCCGGACAAAGCAGGATACGATGTGGAGCTCCAGACATCTCTGCTTCAAGCTGTGAGGCGATAAACTGCTGCTTTGATGGACAGATGTGCTATTATGGCAAAATGGGTGAGTGATTCCCTTCAACTGATCAGGATACGTTCAGTACTGACCACTCCATATTTATCTCTATTGCTGTTCTGTTTTCTTCAGTGACTCTTCAGTGCACCAAGGATGGCCAGATGATTGTGGTTGCGGCCAAAGATGCCACTCTACCGATGCTTGATTTGGAGACGATAGCTTTCCTTGGAAATGATCAAAGCTGCAGTCCTGCTGGTGTTACATCGGACTTTGTCATCTACCAGTTCCCCGTCACTGGCTGTGGTACTGTCATGACGGTAAGGATGCAAACTCACATTTGTCTATTTGTCTAGATTTGTGTGAATTTTTTTCCGTCTGATGGTTTTTGACTTTTTTTTTTTTTTTTTTTACGTCAACTTACTATAGGAGGAGCCTGGTGTTATAATCTATGAGAACAGGATGGTCTCCTCATATGAAGTTGCTATGGGACCCAGAGGATACATTACCAGGGACACCACTTATGAGTATGTGCTGCCACTTCAAGTGTTCAAGTGTTCAAGTGTTTAATTCAGCAGTGTCAGAACACTGCTGATGTTCCTCCACCCCAGTGATTCTCTCACTGTTTTCGTCTCAGGCTGCTGGTCCAATGTAGATACATTGGAAGTTCAGTCGAGGCGCTGGTCATTGAGGTTGGCCCAGCTCCTCCACTGATCCCAGTGGCAGCTCCTGGACCCCTACGCGTGGAACTCAGGCTGGCCAACGGACAGTGCACTGTCAAGGGTTGTGTGGAAGGTTCGTCTATGAATATATATTGTTTTTTTTGTTTTTTTCCTGTCGTTATTAGTGAATGACGTACTAAATTGTGTTTTTCTTACACAGAGGATGTGGCCTACAGCTCCTTTTACGTGGATTCTGATTACCCTGTGCTTAAGGTGCTCAGGGATCCTGTGTATGTTGAGGTCCGAATGCTGGAGAGGACGGATCCCAACCTCGTCTTGACTCTGGGACGATGCTGGGCAACTGCTGACCCCTACCCTCACAGTATTCCTCAGTGGGACTTGCTGATCGATGGGTGGGAATAAGTGCTACGCAGACTTGAGACATGAGATCAAGACGTACACGTACAAAGATTTATTTTTTCTAAATGTCACTTTAGATGCCCATATGCTGATGACCGCTACCTGACATCCCTGGTTCCTGTTGGTCCCTCATCAGGACTCATGTTCCCCACGCACCACAGGCGTTTTATTTTCAAGATGTTCACATTTGTAGCTAGTGGATCTCCGTCTAATCCAGGAAAGGGAGGCGCCGCAGCTCCAGAGGTTATGACTCCTCTCAAGGAACAGGTATGTGCTGATGTACGATATTATAAATCATAGTGTGTCTGTGTATCGTCAAACGTCACTCTTGTTTCCCACCAGGTGTACATCCACTGCGACACGGCTGTGTGCCAGCCCTCTCACAGACATATGTGTGAACCCCAGTGTTTTAGAAAGCGTAAGTTTCAGTACTCAGCTGATGCCATAAACATCATCACAATGTGCTGTTTGGATTTTGTCTCTCATCATTTTCACTGAAATTAATGCTGGAAATTCATCATTCATCAGTCATTTTGCTGGTTTGTATGATGCTGATGATGAGGATGAAGTTTTGCTTTACTGAGTAACTGATATCCAGCATTACAAGTGTATTTCGGGAAATACAGGTCTGACTGCATCTGACAATATCTCCTTTCTCTCGCAGGGAGAGACATCTATGCGTCAGACCGTAAAGCCCGACCTGAGACCACCGTGGTCAGCAGTCCGGAGATCATCATGTATGACTCAATTGCTCAATAGCATCATTCACATGGGATGGTTTGGAAATCTCTGTTCCAGATACTTACTGAAACACGAGTGACTTTGAAATAAATATTCACGTCTGTGATCTCAGAGAATGTCGATTGCATTATTTACACTGGGACTTCACCGAAGCAGTGGGGAAGCTCGTCCTCTCCTGACACTGCTGATGAAGCCTTTTTAAAGTGTTCCACCTCTACACACTGGATATTACATCCTTGTTTTTATTTGAAGTTTCTGTTTTTTCAATGTCCCCGCACATTTATTCACACTGATTTTCATTTGTTTTGTACAATAAAGAAAACTGGTGGCATCATGTTGTGATTATGACCATTAGCCTAGTCTAGCACAGCCTCCTGATTCCAGTTCTTATTAAACATTTGTCACATCTTTAAAATCTTGTGTTGACGAGATATTTTAAAGTACACATACGCTAAACAACAATGACGACCGCTGATCTATAAATCAGATGTATAAACCCCTGATTTGTTTTTGTTTTTTGTTTGTTTTTGATGGAAACCTTTTACCTCGCTGGCGTACATTCCGTTTAATTCATGCCTTTCATAACTTTGTAGAAATGAATACAGAAACTGTCTTCACAGGGACACAGATGGAACAAAGAAACCTGGATTTGGGTCGGCAATACTAGTAAAAGGAATCAGCGGGAGAACAACAAACAATCTAGGGCTTTACACACTGGAGTGTGCAAACCCCACGATCAAGACATAATAACTCAACAAGAAAAAGTGTTAATGTGCTGAGGCTCTTGTCAGTGTTAGCAAGTCACAGCTCAAATGCAGCAGTGGGACAAAAAAAAATGAAAATGATAGGGAAACCCCACGAAGAGGAATCAGTGGAGCATGTAATTATGAGGGGTTTGAGGTACAGGGCAGAGCGAAAAACGATGAGGGGAAATCTGAATGAAGTAGGGTTACAGAATATCACAGTGTGAATAAAAAATAAAAAATGGAGAACTGGGGCAATAACATTTTTTTTTTGCATTTTTTATTTTATAATATAATATAATATAATATAATATAATATAATATAATATAATATAATATAATATAATATAATATAATATAATATAATATAATATAATATAATATAATATTTTTTTCCCTTTAAATTCCAATTGGGATGGTGGGCTACTAATAAAATTGAATTGGACATTTGTGCTTATTTGCACTACCAGAAAGGGAGTAATAGTTATCCTTATGTTATTATTTTACTCGCCCAGTTTCGATGAAATCGACCGGATCCGGTTGGACGTCAACTGTTTGATGCACACTCCTGGGCAGAAGGTGGCGGTAATGCACCAACAAGCAGGATACCAGGCGTCGTTAAACAAATAGAAGAAGAGGACGTGGACTGGGCGACGCTCAGCACGTACGATAAACCTCCGTCACGTGTCGTTGCATGGGGAGAGACTCATTTGAATATGATGATTTAATGACATGAATGTATCGACCTCGTCCAATGCGATTCAAGCCAGCTAGCTATGTTTGGGTTTTCCGCCTAAGCGGCTTTACCGGTGAGCTGAGTTTGACAGCCAGTCCGCACCGCCGGCTCACACCGACATTTCACACCGGTCCTCCTCGACTTTCAGCCCGTAAACTTAGGATGCAGTCGACGGGGAATGTGAGCGGTACTGGCGGGCAGGGCTTCGGGAAAGCCGACGAGCCCGGGCCGAAGCTTTTCACCAGTGTCCCCGTTATCATAACGGATACCGCCGCCCCACCGGCGGAGAAGAGGCGATTGGGAAACACTCTTTTGGCCTACGAGAGAAACTCCAGGACTCCGAGTCCGCTGCTCGGGAACACCTGCGATGACGACTCGGAGGCAGAGTCCTTCCGGGACGGGAGAACCGAGGACGTCGACCGGGACACACGAGCCAGGGCGTTTGCCTGGTGCCGGGACTTTCTGTCCGGGTCGTGGAAGACCATACCCGAGTCTGACTTTCAAATCAGCATCATCAGGTGAATAATGGCCACAGAACAATATTAACAGAACTTAAGTCTTTATTGATATTATAATAGAAATACACTTTATGATGCCAGTAGTATATGGTGCAATTGAACTGGGAGCGATGTTCTTTATAAGTGCAAAAAGACGCACTGTACATAATTCAAAATGAATTCAAAGCTGAATAATAGAGCTATAATACACACACACACACATTTCAGTCAAATTGGCTAACTTTAAGGATGAGACCAAACCTGCTGAACAGGAAGTTGCCGATTCAGGAGGTGGGAGTCAAAGTAACGGAGGAATTGCTTTTACATCTTCCTATTCAAAAGTATTTTTGTACTGTATTGTATTGTTGCACTTACACAACAAACTGACCAAAACAAGCTATTGCTGATAGAACCCATAATCAAATAGAGATAGATATATTTATCTACGGTCAATCTATGTTCCTACCCTCACCTATGGTCATGAACTTTGAATCATGACCGAAAGGACCAGGATCTCCCAGATAAAGTGGAGGAAGATGGATGGATGGATGGAAATTTATATATGAATAAAATAAAATGAATCAAATATTATATACTTTAAATCACTTTTGACCCTTTAAAATTGTGTTGTTGCTTCGTTTGTAAAGGCACTTCAACCACAACCCCAGTGGACCAAATTGCTTTACAGGAAAAATGCATGAAATATAAATAACACACAAAAAAATGTAAATATGAGTGAAAACCAGCCCTGAAATGAAACATATTGAGGTTTTTACACAGAAACGGCCTCAATTTGTTTCTTAGTATACACACACACACACACACTGAAACATTCCAGCTCAGTGAGATGTGTGCTGGAGGTTCCACGTTTCTTCACCAAAGTGATGTAATTCAAGCAGCTTCGTTAAAAAAAACATTCTGGCAGGCCGACCCATTCGAACTTCGATGGCCAGCAGGAAATGTTCCCACGTCAGCAGATGTAAACAGTTGGTCTGGACAAACTACATGGTCCAGCACTGAGAAGGTCAAACATGTGGTGTGGTAACCATAGTGACCGTATACTGGTCTTCTGTGTTTCAGCGGCGGCCTCAGTAATCTGCTGTACTTGTGTAGTCTGCCTGACCACGTGCATTCCGTGGGAGAGGAACCTCGCCAGGTCCTCCTCAGAGTCTACGGCGCCATCCTGCAGGTCGGTTCCTGTATGAGTGTGTTGTCAGGGGGAAGGAAGTCTGTCAAGTACAGCCGTGTCACCGCTCCGTGTCTCCGTCACAGGGAGTGGACTCTCTGGTGCTGGAGAGCGTGATGTTTGCCATCCTGGCAGAACGGACCCTAGGGCCAAGACTTTACGGCATCTTCCCAGAGGGACGCTTGGAACAATACCTTCCGGTATGATTTGTAACAGTTTCAGTAGTTGGTGGGTGCAGTAACGTGGTATGTGTTTCCTCAAAGGTCTAAAAAAAACAGGTCCAGGCTCGAAGGCTTAAACATCAACAAATTTCTTCCAGAATCCTGTCGCCTGATGTAACACCAGTTATCTGATGATGCTCAGCAAATTCTATTTGAAACCCAATAGTCACATGAGCAGCTCTTAGCAACAGAGCAAAAAGTTCCTGTCACAGGATCCAAGTAGAACTGACAAAGACAGAACATTCTGTCAAAGATGAGATAAGCAGCAAAAAGTGAAAACGGTTTCAAATGTGTCCTGATGATCTTGATTCATATCCTGATTCCAAGTATGTGCTGGTCGACTTGTTTTATGTAATTCTGGTCATCTCTGTGAATTACTGTGCACAAGCACAGGTGACATGTTACCATGACTACATATCATGTCATTGATATGTCAACTTTCAAGGTGTTTTTATTTTAACTTTTATTATTGTTGAGTTCATTTAGGAAATTGTATGTTATTTTGTCATTGCTCCATGTTGTGTGTATATATGATATATACTATATATAATATTACATTATGCCTTCCGTGTGGAGTTTTCATGCTCTTCCCCGTGTCTTGTGTGGGTTCTCTCCGGGTACTCCGGCGTCCTTCCACCTCCAAAAGCATGCTGAAATGATCCATTGGTAACTCTAAATTTCCCCTGTGAATGGTGTGAATGGTGGAGTGTGAGGAAGAAAAATGACTTTCTTCCAAGTAGGAGACAGACATGCAGATCACTTCGTTCCTTGTCGTGTCCTGATGGGAATCAGAGCCTCCAGACGTTCCTCTGTGTGTGGTTGTCTCATCCCTGGGCTCTGGGTCAGGAGGCTCATTGTTTTCCATATTACTATTAAACCTCCACCACTACAGCAAACACACACACACACACACACCTCAACCACGACCATGACCTGTAACACTTTGATTTCTGTTCTTGGCTGCAGCTGCTGAATGACATCGTCCTGTTGATCTGAAATGTTTGAAATGAACAAAGTGTGGTTTTGTTGACAAAAAAAACTCACGTCTGAATCTGAAGAGTGTATTTCTCATTGCAGAGACATAATTAGTCCTTTTTGTGTGTTTGTGTTTTCCCAGAACACCCGTATGCGCACAGATCAGCTGTCGGACCCAGACATCTCAGCTGAGATCGCCACCAAGTTGGCACGTTTTCACAACATGGTGATGCCCTTTAACAAAGAGCCCAAGTGGCTGTTTAAGACCATAGATAAGTACGGACTTCTTCTTCTCTTTGCCCTGAAAAGGGACGGTGTGCTTCCAGTTGACGTTGCCGTATTGTCCTGTCAGGTACATGGATCAAGTGCTGAAGCTGAGTTTTGTGCGGGAAGCCCACGTCAAGAAGTACAACAAGCTGATGCGGTTGAACCTCCCCGCTGAGCTGGAGAGTCTGCGGTGAGTCAGGTCACAGTCTTTGTCGGTTGCTATCCTGTTTACCACAGCAAAAGTACAATGTGCAAACAAACAATGTGGCAATCGTCACCGGGTGGGAAGTGCCAACTCTTGACTGCCGCTGAGGCAGCTAAAGCAACTCTGCCAACAAGGTGGGAAGGGAAATCTGGTACTGGTCGATCTGGGGCTCAGTTTATTTTCCAGAGTCCTGATATAAAACCAATTCACAACAACAGTTGGTCAGAATAGAGCTGATTCTAGTAGAAACCAAACATTCACATGGCGACAGAGGAAAAACTTCCAGTCCACGGCCTCATGTGGATGAAACACAGAGAGGGACGGAGTAGAGAGTGTTCAGAACGGTAGAGGAATGGAGGCAGCGGAAAGCCGAAGTACACATGATAGAACGGACAACTAAGAAGAACAGAACGCTCAGCTGAGATAAGATGAACGGCACAAAATGAAAGTCCAGTCCTGATTATGGTCCACATACGTGCTGGTAAACTGGCAGTTAGTGTTTTTAACATTCTTGTGCCTCTCGCTGTTTATGTGTTCTGTTGTCATGTTGAAGACAAGCTGTCTCTGTTGTCGCTGACCTTTGCCCCAGTGCCTGCACCACTCCAGAGTCCTCCTCGCTGTCCCACCTCCGTGTTTATTGCTGAAATCCTTGAGCCTATTGAAGCTGATAATGTATCTTTTGCTTACGGCTACAATTAGATATGTTATTATTATCTTGGGCATATTTCAAATCTCTGTTGGAGCATTGACCTGTTGTTTTTCCACTTTCACAGGCATTTTACATTTTTTATTTCATAACAGAAAGTTGTTGTAGTTGTTTTCTAATGTATGCTAATTAATAAATGTTTGTACATAATTATTTCACTAACTACCGTCCCTTTTCTTCCGTTTTTCTTTATCGAACCCCTCGACAGAGCTTTGCTAGCTGCGACTCCTTCCCCTGTGGTGTTCTGTCACAATGACGTCCAAGAAGGTAAAAACCTGTGACCTTCACTTGACCTTTGAACCACCTGAGATTCACAGAGGACAGTATACTCATACAGTCATGGAAAAATATAGACCAAATATTAGACCACTTATCTTCTTCAATTTCTTGTTCATTTGAATGCCTGGTAGCACTAAAGGTCCACGTGTTTGGACAAATATAAGAATGACAACAAAGTAGCTCCAAAGAGCTGCTATCAGCCATTGTACATGGTTTTAATAGTAGCTCAGATGATATAAGTCACCTAACGACATGAGTCTTACTGTTGACCGTCTCACAGACAAACCTCAGAAGGCAAATACACAGAACTTGTGTTGCAGGTAACATCCTGATTCTGGACAACGTGGACCAAGTGTCGTCAGACCGTCTCATGCTCATCGACTTTGAATACAGCAGCTACAACTACAGGTGACATGTCGACCGTTACGGCTGGAATCAGGAGCATCCTCAGCATCGCCCTCCTCTGGCTCCACACCGATGGTGGATTGTGTGTGTTGTTTTGTTCAGAGGCTTTGACTTCGGGAACCACTTCTGTGAGTGGATGTATGACTACACGTACGACCAGTGGCCCTTCTACAAAGCCTCACCAGAGAACTACCCTTCCAGAGAGCAGCAGGTCCGTCCAAACTACCTCCACTCTTCCCCTGATTTATTTTACCAGCTCTTCCTCTTTCAGAATACTTTTAGACACGTCTTTACTCAACTATGTCTTTAAAGGGAACCCCGGCTATGAAGACTTTATAATAATGTGACATTAAAAAATCCTTCTTTATGTCTTTGTTTTCAGAAAATTTGAAACTACAGTTTAAGTCGTAGGTCGCCATTGTTGTTTACGTCGCAATGCACTCTGGGTAGTGATGTCATAAGGTCGCTGCGGTCGCTCGGTCCTGCTGTGACGGTTCAGTGACATAAACATGTCGTCTGTTCAGCCTTTTCAATTGGAGCGACACATGAATGAGGAGGACAACACTGACAATGTTTCCCAAAGCGAGCATCAAAATGAAGATCTAGAAAGACGAGATGAGGCGAGAGGGGGACAAAACCGGTGGTGCATGTGCACCAAATGCGTCTCCATGCCAACCGAGAAGGAGAGTGTTTGTTGTCAAGAGGTCTGACTTCGGTTCTACCCAGCCGCTCCGTTGAGCTCTTTCAGCAGTTGTGGTCGACTAAAAGCCTTAAATGCATCAGGAGAGAAACGTGGAGAACACAGTCACGGGGCTTTGAGAAGTTGTGCCCGTCCACAGGCACCTTCCCTCTCCTTTCTCCTCTTGTACTGACAGGAAAGCGGTGTAAACTCACACTACTTCCCTTGTTGCCCGTTGACTGGAAATTGCATCCAAAAGCATCACTGTATTTATAATTTCTTATAATCTATTATTATCTGTATCTATTCGCACGTAAACAAACACTAGCGTCAATAGCTATTTTATCAAGTGCAACCACTTTACGTCATCGCCTCCAGGGTGCATTGCGCAGTATGGCGCCTTACAGAGGTCACTACTAAATGTACTAAGTGTACTAAATATTGGAGCTTTTTAAAGCAGAAGCAATATTTTATGTGTTTCTAACGACATATTTTAGTACGAGAGAACAATTGTAACATACTGGGGCCTGCGGGTCTTAATAGTCGGGGTTCCTTTTAAAAGCTTTTCTCTGTGTCTTTATGATGCCCTCTAGTGGTCATTTAATGGCAATGCATTCAAGAGGTGGAGGTATCACTTCCACTGTATGATGGACTGGAACAGTGCTCAGATCCTTGAGGGATAAGATGTTTATTGTTGTGTTGCAGCTGCTATTCATCAGAAGTTATCTGGCCGAGCAGAAACGCTGTGACGGGACCAAGGACCAGACACAGGTGGAAGAGCACATGATAACTGAGGCAAACAGGTACCAAAGCTGTGACATGATCCAACCAAACGAGCACAGCCGACTTGTGACCACAACTGTTCCCATTCTGGTTTGGTAGGTATGCGCTAGCGTCCCACTTCCTCTGGGGTCTGTGGTCCATCATTCAAGCAAAGATCTCTAAGATTGAGTTTGGATACATGGTATGGATTTTATTTTTTTTTTGTAGTTTCAGCTCTGACGTCCAGTTCCGACCAAAGATTCCGGGTGCACCCACTCTGAACCATCGAGGTTAGACCTCAGCAATGGACAAAGTAAAGAGTAAAGTAAAGTGGAGCAGCACAGCAAACGTTACCAGACGACCAACCCTTCTCAGTTAAACACCAACTGTACCAGTGACTCTGATGTCGCTGATGTCTCTGATTATCAGCCATACTTGTCAATAGGAGAATGAATTTGGGACCTTGTTAGCAGAGCATTTGAAGTTGACAGCTGATTGGTCTGAATGTTTATCTGCCACAGTCGTCTGACACTTTTGATGAAACCTGCTCCTGGGATCTGTGGTCTGGACTGGACTTGACTTCACTTCAGTGTTCATGTCGGTTCCACTCGTTGAAGGTCATGTTGTTTTTCAGGATTATGCCCAGTGTCGCTTTGACGCCTACTTCAAGCAGAAGAAGCTGGTCTCGTAAACACTGAGTGTACCGTCGCTCTTCTCCTTCCTCAGCATTCTTCAAGCACTCCTGATGTTTGTCTGCTCTGAAAAGAGTCCAGTTCTATGCAGCGCGGGTGAATAACTTCATGCACGAGCACAGTCTAACCCGCAGTGTGGATCAGTAGTTAATGAAGGTTGAACCTCTTTTTTCAGTCAGTGCGTTTTAGCCTTCCACTTTCTTTTGGACCGCTTCTTAACAGGAGCATCATTCTTTGTTGTGTCATGTCAGAATGTAACAATGACTGTAATCGTGCTTTGGTTTGTGAAACCAGTAGATCGTTGAATCATTGGAAGGCGTTTGTCGGAATAATCGATTTGGTGGTTTTAGTTCTTCTACCTCACTTCCACCCTCTGAAGTTTAGTCACCATTTCATAAGGGCTTCTCCAAACACCACTCTTTAAAGTAGCTGCACTCAAGAGTACAAAGAAATCTTGAAATTAGTCAAAACGGAAAACAACAATTTTGGTCATCCCCGCTGGCTCTGGTTACGTTTGCTGTTGTGCTGGAGCGGATCACGGTTGTCAGCTGGGCACACGGTGGGGTACACGCTGGATGAGTCGCCACTGCATCGCATGGCATCATGGGAAGTCAGATTAGAGAAGTCAACTAACCTCCGCATGCTTTTGGAGGAGGGAGGAAGCAGGAGTACCTGGAGAGAATCCACGCAGACACGGGGAGAGCATGAAAACTCCACATAGAAAGAGCGCAGGCCAGGAATCCAACCACTGCACCACCACTGAAACATGAATGTCTGCAAGGACATGTGATTTGAAACATGACAACAGTTCATTTTGAAAACCGTTTTTTAACACACATTCTGCTGATTTTATGCAGCAGATGTTGCAGATGTAAAAAGACATGTTGATATATTGTCTCGTCCGTGAATAAATGTCCAGATGATTCAGACTTCAAGTCTCTCCTCAACATCACTGGTAAAAAGAAAACAAGTCCAAGGGGTATGATTGTAAAAACAAGCGACTAAATCGTTTCCTTCTTAGTTAAGTTAGTCTGTTTTCTATGTTTATCGAAGTATTAGTTCATGTAGGTTTCATACATTTTTCCTGTTTTTCCTGTTCATTTTCTACACTCCTGTACGTGTCGTATTCAACCACATCGAGCTGAATTGGAACAGTTTGGTGCAACGGTTTGTTTTCTTTCTGTAGCATCAAATGAAAATGCCTTTATTTTGAATTATGTGGGTTTTTGTTTTTGTTTTTTTAGAATGTCTGCTATGATGTGAAGTAACAAAGCGTTTCTGACTGCTGTCTAAAATCACTTGTGTTTTTTTTACTGTTTGCACTTTTTAATTTAAAGCTAATAAAACTTAGTTAAGAGCTGGTGTCAACATTCCCTCTTTGGTTTTGTATTCCAGGACGAAATAATAATAGCAAAGATATTTCACAACACCTAACCTTATTGTAACCTGTTTATCTCAAGTTTTCCTCGTGCTGCGTGATGACGTCCAAACCGGAGTGAATGAGGCCGCGTGTCATCCGAGGCCGACGGCTGTCCCACCTCCAGGTGCCGAGAATAGACTGGAGCCCGAAAGAACTAAAGAGCTTTGAGACAGAGGGACACTTAGGACTTGACTGGATCTTTCACAGAGGAACATTTGACGTGGAACATCGATCCATGTGATAAACCATGAAGATTTATTCTCACAGCTGTTGTCAAAGGACATGTGAGTGTGCGAGCTGAGAGCTGGAGCTGACTCGACGTGTCCTCTATTTTTCCATCACAGCGACTGTTTGGAATGTTTCAACGGGGCTTGTGTTGCCATATATGATTTACAGGTCCAATCTGTAGATGTAGCTGCACATCACAACCTACTCAGAAAAGTGGTCGAACGAGAAATCTCTCCAGCATGAATCCTTTGAAGCGATGTTTGACGAGCCTCTTTGGGTGGATGCACACGTGGGCGACGTACGTGCTCATGAGACTCTGGGGCTCTTTCCCTGTATTCAGAACATGGATGGCCTCCCCAGGTATCACAGGTGGAGTGTCACACCAAGCAGTGTCCGACGACTGGAAAACCATGCAGGAACACCGCACATATCACCGTGGTGACGCTTGTAGATCCATGGTTACAGTCCAAACTCACACACACACCTTCCATGTGAGTGAGACATCAAATCACCCAAACATACAGGGTTTGCACAAACTTACTTTTGATGATTCTCTTCTTAAGGTGGACCTTGTTGGACTATCTGAATGCAGCGAGTACTTCCGAGCCTTGTCCCAGTCCAGCATGAGAGAGACCGCTGAGAGCCTCATCCACCTGGACCACGTGTCGTCCTCCATCTTCCACAGTTTCCTTGAGTTCTCCTTTCACCACAGATTTGCAGTCCCTCAGGCAGAGGAGCTGGGCTCATACATCCAGGTTCTCATTTATCCAACCGTCTTATAGTGGGTTAAACTTGCAGCCCATGTCTGAGTTTGTACCTTTACGCAGCGAGTTCCTGTTGAAGTTCCACAACACAGTAGCTTTGGAAAAAGGCCGTTCTTGCGCTCGTTCTAAGTTGCTAACCAACACATTCCATGGTATTCCATGTACAACCAACAACATATAAAATGTCTGTGTTAGGCACAAAAGACCTAAGTGATACAAAAAGCAGTAAAAAGTTTATACTGACTGACAGACATTATTGTGTCACTGCCGCCATCTTGGATTGTGAACTCGTCATCTGAGTCCCACTGATGTCCCTGGTTGGGAGAGCGTTTGATTTTCAACTTCCTGTCTGCTGCTCAGACAATGACAAGGACAACAATTGGAACACACTTATATCGGGACTGTGTTGACGTTGTCTTCTCTTGTGTCTCTGGAGGTCAGCAGCTATCTCCTGGCAGAGGCCTTCCTCTCAAAATGCCTGTCAGTCTTGGCAGATGAGCTCAGGCCAGATAACTGCTTGTCTTTCCTGAGTCTGTCTCAGAAAATCTGCTGTGAGGAGCTGAGGACAACGGTGCTTACCTACCTGAGTAGAAACCTGCTGGAGCTACCTCACATCACCAGGTATCAATTTACAGCCACACCCTGATTTTATGTCTCGTAGGGATGTTTTTGGTGGTTTATAGTCATGATTAGCTGCTGATTACTTGACTATTCCGTGAGACAATTCCGAAGGGTTGGAGTTGCAGTGGGTCCCTGGTGTGAGTAAATTCACAGAATATTCCAGTTACACATCTCCTCAATTCATACGGTCCCATGGCCCTCCTGTCCTCCCCATCATTCACAATTCTCACAAGCATCTACTTGTATGATGCGATTTCTGTTCTAGTTTCAATCCATTTTTTACAATCTGTGGGTATGTACTTTTCCAAAACCTGAGGATA
>CAAKHB010004826.1:40365-51511 GCA_901007665.1 Aeoliscus strigatus
CAACTGAGAACCTTCACAGACAGACCCCATGTCTGCATGGATTCCCTCTGCCAATCTGGCCTCCTCCCAGTCTTTAATTTGTATATAGGTGTGAATGTGGGTGTGAATGGTGATGAAAGTGTCTAGCCCTGAGAAGTAGTGACTCATCCAGGATGTACCCCGCTGTTCCTGATCAAGAACAGGAAATATATGCGGAATGCTTGTGGATTTTCAGGCACTGTAAGGCAGCGAATGAAGATACAGTCATGAACTAACACCAGCTGCTAGCTGGAGTCTGCTGAATCAGTATAGTGTGAGCAATCGTTTTTTTTTTCATTTTTTGAAATGACTACTACTTTTTTATAAATTGCTTTTCATTTTACACACTAGGACACTGCAGGCAGATGGGGTTACAATGGATCCCTGCATGGTACCTACATATACATGCCAATACAGCCATCCACATCCATTTTTTAAAGTTTGGTGGGGATGGTGAGGATATTTCTGGCTGCTGTGACCATCCCAACCTTTAAAACTGCAAAGTCATATTGTAACTCTCCCATTATTTGTGTTTGGTCACCCAATAAGCACAACTTTGGCTTAGACCTAAAATGATTATATCAAATTGCATTCCCATAGCACATGTAGGAAAGTCCCTGCCTTTGTTTGATATTTCCAACAGATTGTCAGGTAGTAGACCCATCCTATAGAGTCTAGAGGGGGTATCCCATTCCTCCACAAAAACTACTGGAAATCACAATATGAGTGGAAATGAGCTGCTTGGCTGCTTTTGTATTTCTAATTTTGGGATGAGGCAGGCTGGTTTGGTGGTGGGCATTTGATACCCATAACACACACATACCATCAACATCATTGGTCAGATCCTTGGGATTGCTGATGATCTTCGGGCCTTTGGAGGAGGTGCTATACTGGACACAGCCTGGACCACTGGCAATGGGCGCAGCTGTGGACAGAGGTGAAGGTCCTGGATCCCCAGGGGAGCTCCAGCTGTTGATGTAATGGGTCTTTGTAGCCATGGAACAGGAGGCAGGCTGGACACATGTCAGATTCCTATCTGGAGGCAAGCTGCTTTGCTCTGTTTCCGTGCGCTGATACACCCTGCCGGTCTTATCACTCAGGAGTCTCATCATTCCTGTGATTTGCCTCTTGATCTCCTTGCCCTCGTCCCCCAGCCAGTCTATAGAGAGAGCACTTTGTCTGATTATTCACACCCCCACTCCTTTCTATGTATACGACTTAAAACAGCACATACCATCAGGCCCAGCGGCATCCTTGGGATGTACAATGGCATCTTTGCAGGTGGAATTCATCAAATATGATGTGTCGAACTCTCCAGGAAGACAAGCACAAACTTGCTGTGAGATATTCCAACATGTAAATCCAATATGTGTATGAACACTCTGACAGATGTTGCTGCCTTTAGCATTTTCACCTGCAGCCTGTGCACCCTGACTGCATTGTCAGCCAAAGCCCCTTCCCATCAGTGAGGGATCCACCACCTGTAGGTGTCATGAACTATGAACTAGTCTAGTACAAGAAATGTGTCACAATTTCAGCAGAATGTTCCATGAGGATATTCTCATGGATCAATCATTCATTTGATCATTCTAACATGCTGAGGAGATATAAGCTTGGTATCTGGGAATATGTGTGCATGTAATTCATCCGTTAGCTGTGACGGTACAAGGCGATGCAGGGATTGACGTCTCTTTTGTTTACAGAGTCGCCAGACAGACGCGCGTCTCTCGCATCCTCTCAGCATCCTACCTTCATCCGTGACCAGTTTAAAGCTCTGAGACTTCCTCCTCCTCTTCCTTCCCCCACTCTCCATCTTTTTCCTCCCCCCGTGCGGTCCTTCGTTAAGTCGAAAATCACCCGCTTCAGAAGTCTAATGAGTGAGTGATGATCCACCGACTGCCTTATTAATCAGTTCATTCATTCACACATCCTGTCACCGTGTTAATCGTCAGTGGACCCGATGGGTTTAGGTCTGTGAGCTCTTTGCAGTAAGCTGCTTCCTCCGTTTGGACAAATTAATGACTTTAATAATAAAAAATGGTCACATATCCCTTTGCGCCACCTGATGGTATCCTCCAAAAGGTCGGCTCAGACAAACTGACACTGTTGCATCCAGACTAATAACGCAGACTGACAACTCACGTTATCATTTACAGACACTTAGAACATCTTTTTAGAGGTTCTCACACATTTTTAGCGGATACAATTCTATTTCACATTGTATATACGTGAAATTCTCTGTGTCATATCAGTTTTTTGTGGTTTCTGTTGCCGCAGACAATAAATACTCATATTATTCCAAATCATGGGGACGTAAACAGCATATACTCAATAGTGCCACCGTGTGGTCAATTATATGACTCATAACTCATGATGAGCCGTATCCCAGTTAGAAACATTAGATTAACCCATTATATGCACTTGAATACCAATATTTTTGAAATTACATTTTACATTTTTTTATTTTATTTTGATTTTTTTTTTTTACCTGATTTCACTCTTTCTTTATCATATTGTATTTGAATATGGCAAAACATTTGGAGTGTGATATATTCTTTCTAAACAAGTTTTATTTTGTGGAAAATATGCCCATTCTTTTATGTTTTTATGTAATGGCTTTTCAACAAAACATTTAAAGGTAATTTACTGTTCACTACTCTATTCAGTTCAGTCTACGAAGAATCATTGAGAACTCTTATACTGAAATCTACCTGCCTTTATTTCTACATCATTTCCGGTGACGGAGTCGACGATGCTAGCATTTTAGTTGTTGGTTTGTTAGTATGATTTCCTTGTTGAATTAAACAAACATTGAGTACATTTATCGAACAGAAATGGACATAATTAAAGCAGAGATTGCAAGGAAGAGGAAACAGCTCGAAGAAAACCAACTCGTTGATGTGAGTCTTGTGAAGTTATTTTGTTTGCTAGCTAGCGGCGCTACTGAACTGCTAAACACACTAACGTGAACGTAAGTCAGCAGAAATGTTTACGTGTCGGATATGTAGCCAGTTTATTTATGCACGAGCAACAAAAATATAGTGCAAATATCAGGTTCGTATCAATGTCTGTCAGTTTCGTCTGTATGTGGGTAAGATAGCCTGAATGTCATGCTAACAAGTAACGTAAATGCAATTTAAATGTTTGCTTTCTCATCTTCACTCAAATATTTAATTTGTAATATTAAATTCGTAATAGTTGTGCTCGACTTGTGTAATTAAAGCCTAAACTTGTAAAACACGAACTGAAAAATCTGATTCCATCTAACTTCAAAGCTGCATCTTCAGCTAGCATTAATCTTAAATAGTGTATTTAAACGCCATGGGTAAGTAACGGAATATGATGAAAAGACATTTTACATCATGTACTATGTTACATGTCGGATGAGACTCAGATGATCTATTCCACCTCTTAACTAGGATCATTGTCTTTGTTTTTTAAGTGTTTCGCTTGTTCCATCCTAAAGCACCTGCAGGAAATGTCCAGTTGGGTGTGTAAAGTAATTACTCTGTCTTTTCCAGGACTCCAAAAAATTCTTCAAAAGGGCTGATCTTGCGCGCACAGAGAAAGAAGACTACTTCAAAAGATGTGGCTACAAGGTTGATTTGATATTAAGATCTCTCACGGTCCCATTTCCAAATATCCTTCATACCCCTTCTGTCTTCTTTGCCTTCTAGTTCTTTGTTGTTGAGCATCTCCAGTCTGGCATTTCAGCTCTGTTGTCCAACATTTTGCCAGGAAATTCACACATTGCTCAGGCGTGCATCACAGTTTGTATTTGTGTTTATTGTGCTGTCTCTCCCCAAACTGCCTCTGCTGCCTGCATCTGTAGGTACAGCGAGAGTGTCCAGAGAGCCAGGTATGGGATTGCACAGTGGAAGTTGCTGACAGGATGCATGATCTAAATAGTGCATTCTAACGCGCAATGTCCCAAAGCCTCTGCTTCCTTGGCGCCCGTAAAAGTTCACTCACTGGTTACAGTGAAAGCAGAGACACTGGAGCTAAATCTTACATTAAGTTGTCAGCCACCATATTCTTAAATATTATATCTGACATTTTCAACTTGACTCTTGTGCCATATTTATTCCTGGTAATATTTGAAATAAAACAGCGAGGTGCTTATTGAAATACACTTAAAAAAAAATAAAAAGCTAAAACACCTACTACAGCTTCTATGAAGGCATAAAGATCATACACAGAACGAGTCTGTGTGACAACAAGTCATCAGTCAAAAAGTAAGGGAACAAGGAAAGGACGCCACATCTAAACAGGGACATCTAAACAGGTGTGGATTTCAGCATGGGATCCTGAACTGAAACGTTCTGTTATGGAGCTTCCCCTTTGTTTTGCATTTAATCTGTGACCGCAGATTTTTCAGAACAATGCTGATTTTTTTTGTTTGTTTTGCAGGTATTGTGTCATTCGCTGCGTTTTTTTCCTGCTAAGAAGGCCTGGGCATTGTACCTGAAAAATGCATCACAATAAAACATTTAATTTAATTCTTAATGGCATTTTTTGAGGTTGACTTTATGCATTTAATCAGTCAGTCAAAAAAACATCTGACGAACCCAAAGTTGACTTGTTTTTAAATCAACTGTCACCTACCTCGTCAAAAGTTTCACTTCCATCACGCTCCGTTTCCAGGAGCTCTTAGACGCTGGTGAGTTTGCTTGTGGTTTGTTCATGCAGTTCAACTCAGCATAGCAGTTATTCATTGGTTTGACTGAATTGATCAAGTGTTGTTGATGCATTTTATTGCCCAGGCCTAATGCAAGGCTCCAGAGTTGGCTCAGCACAGATGTGGGACACACACGGTGCTTATTTTAGCACGTTGTCCGGGGGTCCTTTTTTCTCAACCGCGCCCCTCAATGGGCACTCTAAGAGAGTTGCATGCGCTGACAGAAAGCATGATGGTTTGATGTTTTGATCAAAAAAGACAGTGTGAGGTTTGTGGATGATTCGGATGTGGTGGTGCAGCCAGCCGACATTCCTCCAAATGAAAGTGACATGAGGTAACATGAGGTCCTGCAACACAAATACGTTGGAGATTGGAGAAACATTTTAGTTTGATCTTTGTGTAACTGTCACATCTGTATATGTAATTGTCTGCCTTTTCTCTCCGTTGTATCCTGAAGATTGATAAAAAGGAGGAAGATGAGCCATCGACGGCGGCTAATCCAGTGCTGGAGCTGGAGTTGACAGAAGAGAAGCTTCCAATGACGCTGTCACGACAGGAGGTGAGTCGAGGTGCTTTTACAAACCGTTTGATATCATTCATGACAGATTTGTCCATGTTTGGAATATAGAAACTGTTAGTGGGGACAAACGGAGTCGTTCACCTTCTCCTGGTTCATTAGTCCAGGAGCTCTGGTTGGTGAGAGGCTGGAGCAACGTGACAATGAGTAAGATCTTTGAAATGGACCATTCAAAGTGTCCTATGTCATCTGTGTGTGTGTGTGTGTGTGTGTGTGTGTGTGTGTGTGTGTGTGCAGGTAATTCGTCGGCTGCGAGAGCGAGGGGAACCAATCAGACTGTTCGGAGAGACCGACTACGATGCTTTCCAGAGACTCAGAAAGATTGAGATTCTGACTCCAGAAGTGAACAAGGTAGGACGGAATGCATCTGAACGGAGTTCTCGGGGGGTTGTCGGTTTGCTGATCAGCACGTCCTGGCTGCTGCCTCCGTGTCCAGGGCTTGAGGAACGACCTGAAGGCAGCCATGGATAAGATCGACCAGCAGTACCTGAATGAAATCGTCGGAGTAACAGAGCCGGGAGAGACTGACACACAGCTGGACCTGCAAGTGCATGAAGAAAACACCACTATAGAGGAACTGGAGGTAGGCGCGAGCACAGTGGAGCAGCGGGCATCACGGCTGAACTATTTCTCTTCTAACTGACACTTTCTCTTCCAGGCTCTGGGCAAAACTCTGGGCACGGGAGATGACGATGGAGACCAGGAAGTCATCGACAAGTTCTTGAGGGTAAGACGAGATGATGGCGATGGATTTGACGGATATAAAACGTGGCCGTTGTACTGTCTTCCTAGTGTGTTGTCGCCGAGGTGTTTCTTGATAACTCAGATCCGTTTCCTGTTCCATTCCAGTTTCTTCTTGGTGTCTGGGCCAAAGATCTGAACAGCCGTGAGGACCACGTGAAACGCAGTGTTCAGGGGAAACTGGCCAGTGCCACGCACTCTCAGACCGAATCTTACCTCAAACCTCTTTTTAGGAAGCTCAGGAAGAAGGTACGATTTGTGGGGGACACTTCCAAGGATGTGAGGTGTGAGGTGGAGATGTCAAACCTTCAATTATTGCTTCGTTTGTGACCTCTCACTGCTCTGAACTTGTCTTCCAGGGTCTACCAGCTGACATCAAAGAGTCAATCACTGACATCATTAAATTCATGTTGGAGAGAGAGTATGTCAAGGTCAGTCCTGTTCTTCAACCCGTCTGTTGACTGTAATCAACCGGCTGCAGGTTCCAATGCTTTTGCTCGCTGTGTTCTGTGATACTGTAGGCGAATGACGCGTACCTGCAGATGGCCATTGGAAATGCTCCCTGGCCCATCGGTGTGACCATGGTGGGCATCCACGCCCGTACGGGAAGAGAAAAGATCTTCTCCAAACACGTGGCCCACGTTCTCAATGACGAGACCCAGAGGAAATACATTCAGGTGAGATTCAGAGGAGGAGTACAGTGGATTAGTATTATTGTTAGTATTATTGTTATACTCTGGATTAGTATATTGTTACCTACCTATTACCATTATAATTATTAATTGTAATACATTCATTTAATTAACACTTTCATATTATTATATATTCATAATATATTCTAAACCGCTAATAGTAGTTAGCAAGCAGCGTTTAACACTTGTGGTTTGAGACAATACTATATATACTGTATATGAAAAATATGACATATTAAAACTGTGAGTGGCCATGACACAGACTATCTTGTGTTAAAGAGGTCAGGTCAGCTCAGGGTCCAGGTTGTTGACTCGTCACTTTAATAGCTCTTCAGATGAACTGTGCACCAGCCACAGGCAGATGTTTCATCCTCTTTGGGTTCAGTGCTAATTAGAATACTTGTTACCTGTCATTGACAACTAATTTACATGAATGTCATGTTCTCTCTTTCTTTTTCTCCCTCTCAACAGGGACTGAAGAGGCTGATGACGATCTGCCAGAAGCATTTCACGACTGATCCATCAAAGTGTGTCGAGTACAACGCTCTGTGATTAGATAAAACAACTAGTATCACATCTTTTCTAATGTATGAGGTCCGGGTAGCAAATAGCAGCAGTTCCATTACAGATCAGTTTGGGATCCCTCATCAGACCCTGAGGCCCGTTGGTGGCCTGGTAGACGCCACCATCATGTTTTTTTTGTTTGTGTTTTTTAATTCCCATGAACCTTTAGTCTTCTTAAGATCTTTTGACACAAGTAGGCTCTTTATGGAAACTATTTTTTGCAGCAACTTCATCTTCATCTTCTGCATGTGTGTGTGTATAGGCAGATTTTTTTTAATGTGTATATATCAGCTTCGATACAGTTCTCCGGCAGCGTATCATGGATCCAGTCGTGTAAGTTTTATTACATCTGAGAGAGTGTGTGTGTGTGTGTGTGTTGCGTTGCCTGTTTTCCAGCAGTGAGTGGAACAGATGTGGTAGTTGTCCCATGTTACGAAGCGTTAATGTTCCATTTGAAAACAACCCTGCTGTTCTGCGTCAGTTTTTCTTCTGCAGCTGCACTGAATGGGACTATTATTAGCCAAATGTCTGCAGGGCTTCTAATAAAGCTCTTGCCTGTAATGTGCCACGACATGCTTCAATAGAAATGGTCCTAATCAATAAAATATACATAATGGCGTGTTTTTGTTGTTGTTCTTTGTTATTTTTTCTCCAAAAAGCAGATCCAATGCAACACTACTATGTGCAACTTCCCCCGGTTAATGGAGAACCTCCAGTAGTTTGTTCAGACCACTGCAGCCAGCGTCTCACTGACCTTTTTACACTCAGTAACCATGGTGACTTCATCTGATCCTTGTGTTCATAGTGCCTTCTCGGGTGCCTCAACGGACGTCACCACAGTTCCAGTGTGTCAGCAATGTACTTGTTTACATGAGGCTCCGCTGGACGTGGGGGAGAAAAAACACAAGCAGCGAGAACTTCACCACCTTCTCCACTGATACCGACCCCACATTCAACGACGAAAGAAGAAAAAAAATACACAGTTTAACCTGAGGCTGCAAATCATTGGGTTTGTTCACCCGTGTCAGGGTTTGTCTGCCTGCCCAGGAGATCATGTCAGCGACACATTTGGATTTAACCAGTCGGCCACAAGTTGAGCTGTGACTTCACTAAACCTCCTTCCTTGATTTTCTTTGAGATCAATTAAGATCGATCGACAAAAAGCTTAAAAAGATTAATATATAACAAATTGGGCCCCAGAGGAAATAGGAGCCATGGCCCTCACCAGTGTGAGACAATACAACCTGGTGTTTGAAATGACGAGACTGGTCAAATACTGGAAGGGGTCAGAGACAGACCTGAGCTGGATTGTAAGGCACGTAGGAACGTAACCATAGAGACCCTTCAGACTGCTGGATGTGCTATCACAGGGACCATCTACCAGTGGACGGGAATATTCCTCCACTCCGATATTGACTTGCAGAGGTCTGGAGAGAAGTACGCAAACAGTGTGGTGCCCCACATGTAAAACAAATCATTTGCAGAATTACTGCAAAAATATAGGTGAAAAGGACAACTTCTGGAGATATCTCCAAATTAAATGGGCAATTTACACCTGTGACAAACCCCATGAGGGACATTCTGGAGCTGCCAGAGAAGTCACACAGAGCAGATATTTGTAGGGGTTGAAGGCTATATGGAAGAATATCTAATAAAAGTGGGGCTTTCCTTCATGTGCTATGGGAACGCGGTCTGATTCAGACATTTTGGTGAAAGTAATCACCAAAAAGAAAGTGGTCACAGCAGCCCGAAATGTCTTTTAAAAAATGATATAAAAGATATAGGAATGTGAACAACTGCTGGCAAGAATTAATGATGACAGGGAGGCAGAGAAGGGGCTATGGAACTGTTTCTTTATTACTTTACTACGTGCTCCTGAGAACAACAGGATTTGAGGAGAGCTACAGAGGTAGAGTTAGAGGTACACCTGTGATTAAATATTCACCATTTACCTTCTAATTTGAGTGTGTGAATTCTGTACTGTATGTGGAGGTAAAGACCCGGGATCCGCTGTGACCTCATCCGGCTGAGCTGACTACATGTCTATAATGAAAAAGAAAAAAAAACAATTCAAACGCTTGCTTACTGAGGTGCTTCAACAGTGATAGCCTGATAGCAAATAGTGTGAGGTGAAATGTTGGGAAGACTGCTGTTGGACCTCCTTCCTTATGATCACCACTTCAGTACTTTAATTGTCTGTACATGAAGCATGTCCACCGAGGTGGAAAATTGTCTTTGTCTCACCAAAGACAAGACAAACAGCACGAAAATAAGTACAGACAACGACATACAACATGCAGATTTGCGTAAACACAATAAAGCCACAGTAAACATGGTAAAGTGAAAAGGAATCGAAGTAGAAATGTTGCTCTTCCTGTGTTTCTTGCTGAGGTTGCTGCATTTTTACCTCTGAAAAAAGGGTTTTGGTCCATTTTTCCTCACCCTGAGTGACAGTCAGAGGTCAGAGGGTGTGACATTGCGACAAGTGTAAAATCCATTGAGACAATTGTAAATGTTGGGCTGCACAAATAAACCTGGAGTGGACTGGTGCTCGTCAGGAGATGTGTGCCTGAGGTGAGGCCAGAGCAGTCGTCAGTCGTCAAACATGGCAGCAGAGGAACGGTGCTGACAAACATGTTCTTCATCACCTTCCGTCTGTGTTCATGGTGCATTCACCTGTAGGGGCATGTGGCTGGAACACTGCATGTAAAAACAGTCCGTTCTGTGTTCTGTGTTTCTCTGTGTCCTTCCAGACCACCCTCTGATCTGGTCTCCTGGTCCTCATGAACCTGTATCTTGACATGTTTTTCCTCCAATGACACGTCTCACATATGCACAGTCTCCATTAGACCAGCTGATCCGAGCTGTCCACGTGTGTCATAACACGGAACTCTCGACACTTCTTGGAAGGATTATCTCCATGCCCCTGTGCAGCTGCATACATCAGCATGACAATGTGAAAATCAAAGTCAGATGTTCAGATGCATAATTATATTGTGTGCGTGTTCTCACATGCTACATGATAGGAACATCCTGACAACATCACACACTTTTTAATTAATAGTACTTGAAGGTCTCGCCTGTAATTAGAGCTTCATTTCTCCTTTCATCTGGACCGTTGCCAGGCACCTGAGCAGAGGTGGAAAGCAATTACTCTTGGATCCACTGTGACTCACTGGTCACTGTCCTCCTCTGTCCCTCCTCCATTTGAATTGTAATTGCCAAACCATCCCATCTCTGACATCATCACTGCCCCTGTGGCGACCTCGGCTTATGCACACCAGGACTCACACCTTTAATTTGCCCGTTGTGAGGGTGAAATGCCACTTGGTGAACATGCAAACCCACGTGGTGATGAACCGGGCTCCTTTTGGAGCAGCAGCAGAGGGAGGACCGGAATATGGTGACGTGATGATATTTCAGCTTTGTTCGATTCTGAGAGTGTGTAACAGAAACAGTACACACAGAAGTTGTGTAAAATAGAACTGTAAAGATTCTTGTTGGTTCATCGCCAGCTGCTCCAGCACTTTCCCCACATAATTCTACTGTAATTACATCAGTTATTGTTGTCTTTCACATACAAAACATACCAGGTGTACAAATACGAGGTTAGAAGTGACCCTGTGCCCCGAAAGCACGTTGAGTGGGGAAAAACATCCATTGTCCTTATTTCAGTAACAAACTGAATTCAAACATATGGCACTTTAAAACCCGTCTGGTTTGATTTATTTCCATTTATGTTGAACATACAGTTGAACAGAAAACTGAACAGAATTTTCATCAGAGTGAACAAAGAGAAAAAAGAGAAAAAGGATTTAAGGTGAATTCCTCCTCCACCTCGACTGTCCTTCCAGCAGTAAATCAATAGTTGATAGA
>CAAKHB010004829.1:9659-30833 GCA_901007665.1 Aeoliscus strigatus
CCTCCCTCCCCCTCTCCCTCTCCCTAATCAGCCCCCCCCCCCCCCCCCCCCACACACACACACACAGCCTTCGCTGTACACACAAACACACTCTGGGAATGCTGAGGAAAATAGGCCTCATTTATTATTGCCACACACGGCCTCATCTCATCCCCTCGGTTCAGCAGGTACGCCCCCAAAGCACGTCTTCCACTGCCGATGTCACACAATTACCTCTTAACTGCTCAAACAAATAGAGCGACCCGGAGAATGACATCAAATCAAAACTGTCACAGGTGATTGAGTCCAGTCATCAAGGCAGCCCGCCTGCTACCTGTCAGCAGAGTGAGAGGGGACGAGCCAGAAGGTGATGGCTGTGAAACACACTCCTAACGATGTATAAACACCTCTTTCTCGTTTTTGCTCCTCTCATATTAAAGTTGGCCACCGAGTGCACAATGCCCTCCTTTTCAACTGCTCCCGCTTCCTCTCGGGACTCAGAATGGAGAGAAATGGCTGTGAATTAAATAACGACAGGGAAAATGATGGAGGAGAGACTGAAATATCTAGTCTCCTGAACGAGGCTAGCTCTGCTCCTGGAAGGAAATTGGCTGTTAGTGGGATCGCACACGTGAGTTTTGGACATCAGTATGATGTTATGTAGATTGTCCAGACCCCCCCCCCCCCCAAAAAAAAAACAACTTGAGGGGGAAAACGCCCTCAGCGTTTGCAGAGTGATAATCGACAAAACCAGAAAAACAGAGACAGTGGGCCAAAGGTTGAGCAAGAGCACGGAGGCATGAGGGACTTGATGATGTTGTCAGTGTCTGATGTAAACTGGAAAACGACCGAGTCAACAGACACGGCTGGCTGTTGGCAGCGGCGCACACGGGGGCCGTGACACTGACAAATGGAATATTGTAAAAGACTTAATCAGAGGAAATGGGGTTTGGTCTGCAGGTGACACCAGTCCTGCTTCAGCGCTCACAGAAAGAAAACTGATTGCCTGTCGCGAAGCCCCCACCAGCTCTCCGCGTCACTGTCTCTCTGTAGTTCCCAATCTCACCATTTGCCTTTCCTTCACCCTCTCATACCAGAGGAGATGTTTCACAAAGGAATCACAAAGATTAACAATGATAAGATGGAGAGAACACTGGCGGAAGAACCAGGATGTTCTCCAGGAGAACAAACAAGTGTTCAAGGAGAGGAAGGAACAAAGCTTGAAAAAGTGAAATCTAATTCCACCAGAAGCTGCATGCGACCAAGGGATATTGGTGATTTGGTGCCTCAAGTCCAGCCTCGTGCCGAGTATGAATCATGGTAGGAGACGGCCGTCCTGTCGCAGCGGCAACAGATCAATGATAATTACCACCTTGACATGAGTACGCTTATTACTGAACAGGATCAGGGACAGGGGCCCGAGTTGCGGTGGCTGTAGGGCCCGATCGATAGCCCAAGAATAATGGCTCTCTGGAGCCATAGATTGGACTTTGCCGCTAAACAAGCCATTACAGTTGTGTGGATGACAGCTTAGTTCTAGATATGCATCCTAACTCTCCTTCTCCTGGAGGCTTCTCTCCGAGAGCCTGCCTCAGTATGGCTCCCACATGCCTCCCTCCTCAATCTTGTTTTGGACGGCTATGGGGACGGCGGGACACATGCCTCTGGCCTTGGGACGTGTTCACCAGAAGTGAGTGATTTGGAGAAGCCTGCTGCTGCAACACAACGTGCTCCTGTGCAACGCGCCGGAGAACGGGGCCTCGTAACGTGACCTGATGATTGCCACCGAGCACGGAGACAGATCAGTGAGCTGCACCGCTGTGTGTAAACACCAACGTCTAGCCTCACACACACGCACAAACAAAACAGAGAAAAGTAAGCACATCAGCGCGTATAAGCAATGCTGATCCGTCTATGGCAGCCCTCATCTTCTTTTCTCTTTGATTTTTGCCATTTTCCTTCTCCAGATCCCTTGTTTTTTTCCCTCTCCTTTTTTAATCCGGTCACACCTGTAATCAGGCTGTGCGACAGGAAACTTCAGAGAATCAATTAGTCCTCGCCTCATCCTGGAGCCAAGACGATTCCTCTCGACTTGAGCCGCAAACTCCTTCTATCAGGAGTCATTCTGCCTGCCTAACACCCAGACTCCTCTCTCCTGAGCCCGGATAGGTTTGACTCTAAGCTTCTAAAACGTTGACAACCCAAAGCGCCTTTCTCTCGGCAAGCCCTAACCGTCTGCTTCACCCTGGCCTTTTCTCTCCCTTCTACTCTTTCTAACCATCGTCACAGCTATATAAAGACGGATTAGTTGGGCTTTTTTTTTTTCCTCTACACTGGCTAGTGATAATGATGCTGCATTACTGCATTTCACCCACAATTAAATAAACAGCCCCCATTTTTTTCCAACCTTGTCTTTGATAACAGTAGGTATGAGAAGTGTCTGACTCTAGGACGTCACGGGTCCTTGGTCGTTTGGCCTCTGCAGAAGCAGCTTCATGGAGCGTTTGGATTTGAATGCTGCCACATGACTCAGAGGGAAAGGTGAACCTGGGAGTCTTCTGCTGGCTGCAGCGGGCCCTTGACTAGAGGCCGGAACAAACAGAACATTGAGGGGTCAGATTTAATCCCCCGCCCCTTTCTTTTGTATTCAGATTAAAGACTAAGGAGGATTTGCAGGAGCCTGCCGTCTCTTGTTAAAAGACAGTGTTCTCCACTTAACCTGCAATTTACCTGTCACTTAAGCCCACTGCTGCAACCATCCACACCTTTCTCATGAAAGTTCTTTTTTTTTTGTTCACAATGTAAGGTGTGTTGTTCAATTCAACCAGAGAAAGTAGGATCATGAATCCATTGACAGGTGTGGTCTGTTAAAACTCTGTGACACGCACTCACACAAATCGAATAAACCAGACTCGGACTGTAAACTTGTTGGACTGTTCTAACTTGTTGGACTTGTGTATTGGCAGCCTCCCTCCTCTGAAACTTGACCTCCTCTTACCCTCCATCGGCCCTCTCAAGTCAGGAGAATGAATGCAACTGCTGCTATTACTCTGTGACACCACATCAATTTCTTCCTCTCCAGTGAGTTGTCTCGCCCTCCAAAACACGTAATGCATCTCTAAATCTTTCTCTGACAAACTTGCGAGGTCCACAGCAGCAGTAAAGCACACCATACATTTTCATTGCACAGGTAAATGGAAGTAACAAGAGTGATGTTGAGACATTGTCAGTAATTTGCTGCCAAACCTCCCCTACCCATCGTTTTTTTAGAAAGCATGCGCAGATGCCCACCAAACAACCACACAGCTTTTGATGGAGCTTTACACCAGTCTTTATACATCCCTTAATCTTCACTAAACTATCCCACTGGTTTTAACACCCATACGCATTAGCCTATGTCTTATGACTGAAGAGTTTATCGTTATGTGCTAAATTTAGACGCCCTTTGGTAAGACTAAAAGCAGCTTGGATGGTGTGTGCATAAACTGGGCAAAATGATCAGTTCCACAAAATAATAAAAGGACGTGACGCTGCCCATTGTTTTATCATTTGGACATGTGTGTTGATGAGATTAAAGCAGTTTGAAGAAACAATCCTCCTGAACGGAGAGTATCGTTTTACCTTGGACGAATACACAGAAATAAAAACAAAAACTCTTCAAGAGGATCGCTGTCTTGTGTGCTTCATTTTAGAACATTTCCCACCATCTTTCCTCTGTCCCGTTCCCCATCTCATTCTGGGGGAACTCACCTGTCTGCCTGCATATCAGACTCAACCATGGTGGGTTTCTGCCGTTCCTGTAAATTCCGAACTTAAAACCCATTACGGTGCTATCAGCCTACTCACAATGCGTTCTAATGACCTCATTTACCTAAGTGTCAGACCTGTCAGGAACCACAGGCTCTGTCAGCTCAGCCGCCCATGTCCAAGGGTCCCGACTCACGCACCGTGCCTCAGCTTGTCCTCATCAAAACCAGGATAGAACGCCCGGTCGGAGAAATATATCAAGGCAAAGTGACTGGGGACACAGGGGGTGAGAGACTTTGGAATGAAAGTCCCAGGTATTTCATTTACCATATCCACTCTATTAGTCAGAGCAGCACAGTCAATCAGGACCCCGTTTTGATATGAGAGGAGTCAGGGGGGAGAGAATTGGGACACGGGGAAATGTCTGACGGTCACAGTTTGACGATTGCAGCAGTTGGAATCAATTTGATGAGTGTGGAATGTATAAAAATGGATCATGACCACACAGATCCAAACATCCCTGCTTGTCCTTGTCAACCAAGGAAGCAGCGGTGAGCATGTGCAGGACGGGATGTGACGATAGAGGGCAAGGGCGAGCTGGAGAGGGTCATTGCTTGTGTGTGTGTGTGTGTGTGTGTGTCTGCTCACTGTCTCCTCTCATGTGCCTCCCCCGGTCTCTTGGCACACCTCTCTGTGAAATGATTTAGTAAATATGGAAGGGGGCCCCTAGGCCACCCAGTCCCAGACCCTCTTTAGGAGTAGATAATTGACTCCTTTTCCTCCTGGATAATTCATTGCTTGCATATGCCAGCTAATACATCAGATGAAAACGGCCCCGGCCCTCATCTCACCACACACGCGCGCGCGTGCGCGCACACACACACGCACACACACACACACACACACGCACACCACCCAGAGGAATGAGCGACTGTGGGGAGACTGAGCATAAAAAATGAGGATGACAAATGGGAGCACTTCTCGATCTATGAATGAATTATGTCTTCTAAATACCTTGAGCAAAGGCAACTGTCAGTTGACGTCTAAACTAATCTGGGAGAAAATATGACCAGCACCGCATTAAAAAGGAGGGAGCAGGGCTGCTGGAGAATGAGGCAAGAAATGAACGAGCAATCAGGCCATTAAAATGTGGTGTCTGATTCAGCTTTGGTGGACATTTGCACATTTATCATGAGATGGAAATATCCTCCCCCCATGTCATTTGAATACACCCCCTCCATTGAAACAGATGAGGATTATTTCAGCAGGACAGAGATATCGTTTGTTTTACAATAGCCGAGTCAGCACTCACAACAGTCATTAGGAATTAGACTGAGTCAAACACAGTTTGGACAGACAGTTTTCAAACTGTAAAGAAGGATAGAATTAATGGTTCTGCATTTCAAGGATATTAAACACGTGTTCTGTTTGATGGCAGAGACGGGATAGAAGAACAACGGGCTGATAATACACGAAGGAGAGGATCGCATACGACTCCGACTTGCGTATAAAAAGTGTATGAGACATGTGAGGTCGTTTACTTACCTGATGATTACACTCACAGAGGGAGGTCAAAGACGTCGGAACCCTGGTATTGTTCTATCTTATGGTTATCTGGGAGTGTAATGTATAACCTGAGGGAAATGTATTTTTCAGGCAGCAGTTCAGAGACGACCAGGCTGTGATTCAGGGCCACAGGAGAATCATTGTCATCGTCTGTCTGAAACATGATGATGGCAGGAAGGACGGCCATGTCAGTCAGGCCTTGAGGTACACTCGAGGCCACAAATGTATAATCCAGACAAATGACGGGGAAAAAAATAACTCACAATTCAGATTACACTGAATTATGTTATTCAAATTCTCAGTTAATTCATCTACAGTCTATTGATGTTATATTTCACTGAAATATTTCCTTACAGCTCTGAAGACTTAAATAAGTTCTGCTTTAAGACATTAAAGTCTATTAGTTTTTCCAATGTGTACCTGACTGGCAACTAAATGTAGATTAAATAGCACTACTGAGTTTTAGAAATTCTTCTTAGAATAACAGAATTCCGTTAAACAGGAAATGAAGGCTCCAACATGACAAGGGAACATATAATAAAGGTTCCATTCAGACCTTTTCAACAAATATGTGAAACCTTGTGAAACCTGTGAAACACCAGGTTACTGAGGAGGACGGAATAACTTCTGAATGCTTAATCTGGCAACTGGCTTTGAGAGAATGGTATGATGAACAGATGCCGACAACAGGCTGAAATGTGGGAAATAAGGAATTATTTACAGTTGTATGAAAAGCAAAGACTGACTAATAAACTCCAAACAGAAGAAATGTAATGATTTCTCAAACTCCAAATTAACTTGGGGACGAAAGAAAAACCTTGTGAATATCAATACTGCTCTCTAGTGCCAAAACTCTGTACTGAAACCATGAAATAGGAAGGCCCAGTGCCCCTCGGTCATTGTATTTTGGAGTCTTTTATGCAAATCAGTAGTCAAGTAGATACAATGATACTTAAAAAAAGGATTAAAAAAGAAAGTTGCATTTGAAATAACATTTGTTGATGCATGACTGTTTTTATTACTCAGAATAACTCCTTCCTTGTTCATCATTTCTGTCTTAACGAGGGGAGGGGAGGGGAGGGATGAGACCAGGGAGATCCGGTCTTTTCCACAAGGAGAAGCCCTGGGACTGGATTCAGCCTGATAAGCTCAATTCCTATGAAGAAATTGTTTAAAAAAGAAAAAACAGGACTCTGTGCATGCATCTGCGTCAATTTGTTAAATGGAAAAGGTAATGAAGTCAAGTCAAGGGTTCATTTTTTGTCCTTCTTTCTTTCTTTTTTTGGGGGGCGGTGGGCAATGGTGGGTATGCCCAGGGCGTAAAAGTAGCCAGGACCGACTCTGTTAGTGTGTGTGTGTGTGTGTGCGTGTGTGTGTTTGTGTGTGTGTGTGTGTGTGTGTGTGTGTGTGTGTGTGTGTGTCATTAGTCAATGTACAAACTTAAATCTGGGAGAAACTAATGAATGACCGTCGCGACACAGGATCCAGGGGTTCATTCAATCGTCCGCAGTGTCAAAGCCACTAACGTGTCCACCGCCCGACGTCGTAAGAGGAGAACAGAGAATTATCTCACAGTATTTGCTGTCATAGTCTTGTCCCACATGATCTGACCACTACGCTGAGGGAACATTCTCTGGTGGTTCATAGTGATGCCTGTTTTGTTCAGAAATAGAACCCATGGAAAGACACTCATCACCACTGAAGACAGGAAGAAGGTGTTACAGACTGATGAATCAAACTTTGAAATCATCACGAAGGATTTTTGTACGCCACCGTGTAGGTGAAAGGATGGTTCCTCAGTGTGTGACATCAACTGTCAAACATGGAGGACCAAACGGATCCTGCAGCATTCTGCAGCGCCATGCAGTTCCCTCTGGGATGGACCTAGTTGGTCAGTTGGCCAGAACATAAGTCCAAGCTATGCCAGACCTACCTCAAGAAGAAAGAACAAGATGGTAAATTTGAAAATATGTGTCCAGCACAGTCTCCAGACTTCAGCCCCATGGAGCTGGTTTGGGACAAACTGGACAGGAGAGTGAAAGCAAAGTACCGACAAGTGCTGCACAGGTATGACAACTTCTGCAACAGAGTTGGGAAGAACTTTCTGCAGAATATTTGATTTCCACTGTAGAAAGAAATTGTTTATTTGAAAAGAAGCAAAGAAGAGGCAGGCTGAGGTTTACAAAAGATCATAAAGATTGGACCGTCTAGGATTGGAGTGAGGTCATCTTCTCTGATGAGTCCAATTTTCAGCTTTGCCCAACACCTGGTTGTCTAACGGTTAGACGCAGACCCGGAGAGGCCGACAAGACACAGTGTCCTGTACCTACTGTGATGTTTGGCGGAGGATCAGTGATGATCTGGGGATGCTTCAGCAAGGCTGGAACTGGGCAGATTCGTCTTTGCGAAGGACGCATGAATCAAGCCACATACAAAGTGATTTTGTACTTGTACTTTTGTACTTTTGAACTTGCTTCCTTCTGCTCTGTCAATGTTCCCCAGCTCTGAGGATTGTTTTTTTCCAGCAGGACAATGCTCCATGTCATACAACTAGGTCAATCAAGGTGTGGATGAAGGACCACCAGATCAGGACCCTGTCATGGCCAGCCCAATCTCCAGACCTGAACCCCATTGAAAACCTCTGGAATGTGATTAAGAGGAAGATGGATGGTCGCAAGCCATCAAACAAAGCTGAGCTACTTTAACTCTTGCGCCAGAAGTGGAATAAAAGAACAGCGAAAGACTGGTGGAGAGCATGTCAAGACACATGAAAGCTGTGATTAAAAATCAGGGTCATTCCACCAAATATTGATTCCTGAACTCTTTCTAAGTTAAAAAATGAGTATTGTGATGTTTTGAAAATAATATGATCTTGTTTTCCTTGCATTATTTGCGGTCTGACAACATTGAACACCTTTTTTGTTATTTTGACCATTTGTCATTTTCTGCAAGTTAATACTCTAAATGACTATATACTGTATATACAGTATATATATATATATCAATTCACCAATTAACATGACAGTTCATATATATATATATAATTCACCATATGATGTTGATGTTGCATAACATCACAAATGTGAACAACACTAGACTACTAGTCTAACTACTAATAATGAAGTTCGACGAATCGATGTACAAACTTACATCTGGGGTGACAGGGGTTCATTCAGTCACCAGCCGACGTCGATCGGAGACGTTTTAATTGTGCGACAGCTCTGACGTAAATACCGGCGCTGAACGACCGATGAGCTCATCGGTCTCATCTGGATGATAGATGTCCGATCAACGTTCATAGTGACCATGTGCCAATGAATGTGTGATTTCGGACACAGACTGTGTAATACATTCTTTGCTGGAAACCGGGGGACTTCCGGAGCCACGACGACAGACAGGAGTGACAGCTGATTCGACCTAAAACATCTGACAAGCAGTGACGTCTTTGCCTCGACAACGGGCGGGATATCCGCAGCAGTAAGCTAGCTAATAACATGGCGAAGACTTACGACTACTTGTTTAAACTACTTCTCATCGGCGACTCAGGGGTCGGGAAGACCTGTGTGCTGTTTAGGTTTTCAGAAGACGCCTTCAACTCAACGTTTATCTCCACGATAGGTATGTAACAGCCGAATGATCCGTGTGTCTTGGCCGACAAGTGTTCCAGGAGCAGCCCATCCCGACGTGCTAATTTGTTGCTAACTTTGTTGGCCAGCAGTCGTCTTGCAATAGCTAGTCAGGAAACAGTCCTGTCGGCTTCTCGGAGGGGTTTTTCCTCGAACCCTTGGTTATATTTCAAGCAATGGTGATTCGTAGAACGTCCCCAAATGCTATGTCGTGATATGTACTCTCCCCATGATATGGCATTTGGATAAAAATGACAAATATTCGCCACAGGAACCAAAACCGACAAGCTAAAGCTGTCCTAACCTAGCCGGCTAGCCAGCTAGCTCAGTGTCATTTTTCATATGACAGCTGCTTGGACTTGGGACTCTCAGCCAACGTCACCGGTTTAACGCCACTTGACATCTATGTACTTAGTTAACGTTTAGTGGTGCATGATTAACTATTTGGTGTGTTTACTATTATTCTGACTGAACAGTGTGTTTTCGTTGTGTTTTCAGGTATTGACTTCAAGATCAGAACAATAGAATTAGATGGGAAGAAGATCAAACTACAGATATGGTAAGAAAGGCATGCGATTACATACATTTACGTCCAAGTTGGAGTAAAATATACAGATAAAATTCACTTATTTCAGCAGCCCAACATTAATAAGAAAAGTTCCCCTTCTGAAGTTAATAATGCCCATATGTTGTCGTTTTGCTGCGACCATTTTTCCTAAAATGTAAATTGCCCACCTCGTTAACAATATGACCCTGGGTGGTTCCATGTTATATCAACCCTGATAAATGGTGAAGTGCTTCATTTTTTTTGTACCATAATAGCACTCAATGTACAGTGACGACCCAACATCAGGAGCAATTTGTGGTTCAGTGTGGTGTTGAAGGACACTGTGACATGAAGTCTCAGGCCGGGATTCAAAACAAGAACCCAAGAACCTTCCGATTACTGGACGACCCACTCTACTTCCTGAGCCTCAACCTCCACACATATTAAAAACTATAGCGTTCGACATTTCTGTAATTTGACCAATATCATGTCACAAAAGTTCTATTTGTCTGACTCATACTCCAACATGATTATTTGCAGAAGTAATTCATTTCCAGTAGTTTATCCTGGGGTTAGAGTATAAAGTATTGGAGTCACTTTTCCTTGGAATTTTAATAAAGAAGCACATACATACGTAACATAAGATGGTAACATGTTTAAGACATTGAAATTCAAGAAGGAAGTCACTATAAATCAGAGAGAGAGTGTATTTTTGACCCTAATGTTCAGCTGCATGTCGTCATGGCCGGAGCTCCTGATTTTCATAGAAAATGGATAGAATGTGACAACAGGTTTGGTGTATTTGAGCATTTGTCAGAGTCCGGTGTTCTACTGTAGTTAAACCCTCTTGTGTACTGGGATTTTTGTGTCAGTCTGCATGCATGCGTGCATACAGTGTAATTGATGTTTCGTGTTGTCTCTGTCTTTCCAACTTTCCAAATCAATTTATTACATCTAGATTGAGTTTTGAATCTATAGAAATGGCAAATGTCATAGAATGTTCTCTTGGTTTCACCAGCCTTGTGTAATTTTTCTGCCGGGCACCTGGCCTCGCCTCAATGTCCGCCGCTCTATTTAATCATCATTTGATTTGAGCTGTAAGTTCTCAGTAAAGTCATTGTGATTCTGTGTTTCATGCAGGGACACAGCAGGACAGGAGAGGTTCAGGACCATCACAACAGCCTACTACAGAGGCGCTATGGTAGGTTGTCTGTCAGGTAAATGTAGTCGTCGTCCTTTTAGATGTGAGCAATGAAAAATAAAACCTCGCCCCACATTGTTGTGCTACTGGTTGTGTTCACAGTGTTTTGTTAAATGATCTCTGCATATTTGTCTTCAGAAACCAGGCGGTCTGGGTGTGAAGGCTGAGCAGAAAATCCCATTAAAGCCTTTGTCCTTACATACAGCGTCTGAACTGTTTATTGCTGAACTTTGCAGGGCATCATGTTAGTGTATGACATCACCAACGAGAAGTCCTTTGATAACATAAAGAACTGGATACGAAATATAGAAGAGGTAAAGTTTACTTCACAAATGTGTGCGTTTATTTTGTTCTCAGCTTTCACGTCCCTAAATGTCCACTTCCTGTCCACAGCATGCCTCAGCAGATGTTGAGCGGATGGTCCTTGGGAACAAATGTGACGTCAATGACAAACGGCAGGTGTCGAAAGAAAAAGGGGAGAAGGTGAGCTGATGATAGCTGACGATGAAGGAAGTGGTGAACTAGTTTTCAAATGTTTTTTTTTTCTTATTTTCTTCTTTTGCTTGCTTACCTGGACCAGCTGGCCCTGGAGTATGGTATCAAGTTCATGGAGACGAGTGCGAAGGCGAACATCAATGTGGAGAATGTAAGTTTGCACCGTGGCTGTGACCTTTCCATGAAGACCCTGTTCTAGTGTGGTGTTGACGTTCAGTGTCTCCAATGACCATTTGTCACCTGCATTTCTTGAGATTTTGTACAGAATAGTGTGCAGCATGTTTTAAACCTGACCACACAGTTGAGGTGAGGCAGAGCAGTGTGATGGCCTGAACAGAGAAGGGTGCTCGGATGGTCAGCCGAGGTCGTCTCTATCACGTGCGAAGCCTAACGGGACGGTCTGCGTTTGTCTGCAGGCCTTCTTAACCCTCGCCAGAGACATCAAAGCAAAAATGGACAAGAAGCTGGTGAGCTGCTAAACGTCTAGTGTTGGTGATGGCAGTGGAGTCCTGTTTGTGTGGTCTCACTGGAATGTGGTTTGTCATATTCTCAGGAGGGCAACAACCCACAGGGCAGCAGTCAAGGAGTAAAGATCACAGAACAGCCCAAGAAGAGCAGTTTCTTCCGTTGCACACTCCTGTGAGGAGACAAGTGTTGGCAGCCACCATCGCCTTAACTATGTCCCCCACTGGACAGAACTGGACAGAACAGACTCGGATCTCTTTTCATCCTGCTTCACTCGTCTTCCTCCTGTCATTTTTACATTGACAGTTTAGTGTGATCGTAGATGTTATCTACTACCAATCTGCCATTCCTTGCTAGGTGAACTCTCAGGGCGTTTTCACATCTGCATTGATCAGACGTTTTCTTCTAGATTATGGTTCTTTTGTCTTTTTGATGACGTTGCAGGCAACCTGCAGCAGGTACAGCAGTAGAAGTCCACAACTCAGAAGGATCTCACTTGGTTTGCTGTCCAGTTGACCACTAAGCGGAGTGAAGACTCAGCGGTGGTTCATGGTGAAGGCTGTTTGTTCATACAACCGTTGGAAACACTCCAAGTTTGCTATTAATCAACTTAGACTTCAGCAATTGAACTAAAGGTGTGAAAATGCCCTCAGTCTTTTTTCTTTTGTCCGTCATGGGCTAATGGACCTAATTTCTACCACCAAGCAATGTATCTGTGTCTCCAAGGTGAACTATCATATTCTACATGAGTGGGTGACTTAGAGTTATATATATATATATACATATATATATATATATATGTCCATATTAAGTAAGGGCAACATGTAAATATCAATGATTATTCACCATATGAAAGTGTTGCCATCTTATATTACTCATATCAACACAGAGGATTTTATATACATATATATATATCCTCTGACCTCCTTTTTTGTTGTTTTGGGTTTTTTTGTTTGTTTTCTTTTGATTTTCTCGGTTGAGACATTCCATTCCGTTTGTGAACACTTTAATGTGCAATGTAATGTACATGGAGCCCAGAACCTGTGTATCTGAAGTATTTCCGTGCTGGCGATAATGCTGGTTTGTGTTCAGGGCACAAAAGTATCTGTCATTGCTTTGCCCGTCATTGTCGGGTTTGCAAAGTTCCTGAGAAATGAGCTCTGTGGACGGTGTGATTAGAGGATTGTTTGAGGCCCCTCAGCTTGTGGACTTGCAATACCTGAGCCTTACACCTTGAGACAATGCAGTAACAGAAACACAATTAAACCATTTCTTGTCATTTCCTATTCTTCCAGTTGACGGTTCCAATGGGGGGGGGTCAATGTTTTCTGGGCCTTGGATTGGGGCTATGCTGTAGCAGTATTTATGGTTAAAACAAAACATAGCACCAAAATGACAAAGTGCCCTTTTATGTTCTGATTAATTATGCACTTTTCCTGTGTTGTTTTTTTTTTTTCCCCCAGGTCAGTTTTTAACGTTTGTTCACTGTGTTGTTGAGTCTTAAAGTGAAACTATCCATGCATGTTTTCCATGTATGCCATCTGGGCTTCCTCAAACCACCTGAGCACTGACACATTTACCGTTTAGTGGGGACAAAGAGGATCTTTACTTTTGAAATCTGAGTTGCTTTCCCGAAATAAAACACATCACCACCACCACTACGCACAAGCATACACAAATCTTCCCTTGATTCAGATTTCAGTTTCCCCACCATTTGACACATTCCCTTATCTGTCGTGGCTTCCTAGAACACCACGTGTCTCCTGCTCCCTTTATAGGCCGCTGCTGTCTTCCCTTCTTTCCTGGCTCCACATCTTGTTTTGGCTCAGCTGTCTGATCTATGCATTGTAACCTCTAACGCTTTGAACACCTGACCTGACAAGCTTTATTTGACATAAGAAATGTGCAAAGTGTACTTGTTTTGTTTTCTGCTCTCAGTTTGCTGTAGTTGCTGTGACCTGATCGTACACAAAAATTGGAAATCAATGTAGGGGCGTTATAGTGACTATCAGGCACTGGCTTATTAACTGAAGTTGCAGCTGTCGAGAAGGTAACCTGTGGATTTAAACGTCTCGTATTAATTTGACACGATTACAAAGACAGTGGTTGGTCATATTAGTGCAGTTTATTTTGATTGGATTTGTGAATCTCTAATAAAAATCTGACTTTTCAGTGGAAACCGATCATCAGTATCAACTAAATTTAGATTCCGTCACTGGTTGTAAATAAGATCTACAATGATTGTAATGTAGTTTCATAAGTTGCAATAATATACGCCTTTTGTAGATATGTGTACTTTGGATGATTTATTAAAATGGGATTCGTACAACGTTTACTCTTTATTATGTACATTCTTGCTAACTGATTAAAGGTGACATACATTTAAAAGGAGACATCAAATGATACATTAGTACTGTTAAAATTCCACAGTAGGAGGTGCAATACCCACACCCCTCTTCCCTTTGTCTTTTCCACTGAAAAGTAATTGTCCTCACTTCTTTTAGGAAGTTATTTTTTGGGCTGAATTGTGCTTGTAACAGAGACAAAAGGAAACAAACAAAAAACCCGTCATCATCAAAACACATGCATGTTGCAACATACATGCATGCATGACCCATTTGAAACGCAAACTGAACGGAATCATTTACCGAGAGGATCCGTGAATTCCACCACTCATCTGAGTGTGGATGAACCAGATTTGTTCATTTCCTGCCGACAGACTTTAATGATCTAAAACAACTGTTTTGCCCATTACTACTTTCACCGCAGCCACACAGCCAAAGAGACATATTACCTAATAAAATCGACAAAATATATGACGAACACCAAAACATGCGTCCAACAATGGAACAATAATACTAGTACCTCCTGTGGGGGCAAGGAGTGGTTTTGTTGCACATCTGCCATTCGGCCGCCAGGGGAGCTGTTTTTAACATGACTAAAACTGATGGTTTTATTTTGTCCCATTAGTCATGACTTAGTTTTCCTTTTAAAACAATTGTAATATTTTTTCTGGCTCCAGCCGTGGTCTTTATTTGGAAGCTGGTTCAACAGCTGAGCTGTGTGACCTTGTGTCCTCAGAGACCTTCATACAGCCTGGGACTGGGTACAGTCAGCAGGACATCTTCCATGGGGAGGTGAGGGAGCCTTCTGCTCTGCAGATGAACCATGAAACTCAGCAGAACGCCCTCAGAGATGTCTTGGACACTCATGCAGCCAAGGATGACTTTTTCTTTGTGTTTCAGTATCAGGAGGACATTGAGACATTCTTGTCAAGTTGTGTAGAAGAAAAAGACATGAAGGTCACACGCACAGGGGCCAAAGCAGCAGCGGTCCAGCTGCCTGGCCTCCCCAGAAGAAACACACCACAAGGGCCAGAGGACATACTGCAACACAACGGGACGGGACAACAGGAGGGTTCCCGATGGACCAACGCCATCCGATGGCTCCAGCCACGAGAGGGGAGGACAAACAGCAGCGCACTATGCTGCACCTCACGTGCACGCAGCGAAGGACCGCGTGCGTCCTGACGGTAGCGCAGGGAGAGAGAGAGGAAGGGCTGGGCGTAGGCAGACCCCTGTATAGACGTGTGCCCCCCCACCCCGCCCATCAATCACAGCCAAACCCAGCGCCCGCTGTGTGGAGGAGGACTCTGCTGCAAGGACCATTACAGGATGCACAGTGTGTAGACGGTACCTGAGGGGAGGGTCACGCCAGACAAAGCTCCTTTTTACATTAGTTTGGCCCCTTGGAGGTCCATGGTCCGTTCAGTCAAACGTATTTGATACCATCATTAACCAGCACACCCCGCCCCTCTGTTGTCAGGATTATCCAAAATAAAAACAGTGTAATAGAAGTTAAGGATGGGGCTGGGGGCTCTGTGAGGGAACAGATCCTCCCACTTCTGTCTGGACTGAATATGCTTGTTTTACTGAATTCAAATGACCATGGTTTATATGTAAATCACCAACGAAGTGACGACTGCATTAGGGCTATTTCCTGCGCAATCAAATATGACAATATTTGACAATATGATCAAATACTCCAAAAATAGTCTTTTCAAATCTGCCACAGCAGTGAAATTGGATGGTTTGAATGGGCAGACTGCTCAAGACCACTGGTACAACCTGCCACACTAAATGATGCCGGCTGCTTTAACGACCAATCAGAGGATTTACAAAGCTTCTCCCATAAGAGCCTTCCTTAGGTCAGCTTTGGCCCCGCCCCCAGACAGGTGTTGCATCAGCGAGCGTTGCCTTCACAAACATATCCCACACTACCAGAGGAGGTAAGAGCTCCCTGCTTTGTTCAGTTTTCTTAAATCTCAGAAGTGTTCATCCGCCACCACCCTGCTGTCAGTTTTAAATGACTGGATTTGAAGCTAATTCAAGAATTATGTAATGAGCTAAATAAAAGTACTTTCGTCTTCAGTAAGCAAATTGTAACCTCATACAATATATATATTATATTATAATATATATAATATATAATATAATTATAATAAAACTGACAGTACAGGGCATCGTGTGTGCGTTGTGTACGTTTGTGAAAAATGAGTGTGTTGTCATTGTTGTGCATTGTATGAATGAAGTCATTGTCCTGTAACACCCTGGGAATTTCTTAACAGGCACAAAGAAATAACCTAAGATGATGACACCGAGTCTGTTGTCCCGACAACCATGTGACACATTCACCTGGTTTAAAACGACCCAGCTGTCATCGGTGCTCAGAGACGGAACAGTACCAGACTGGTTCAATGCGTGTATTACCAGGAAGTGAGTTCACTAAATATATCGACAGTGTGTTGAGTTTTTCCTTCCTGGAATCAAGAGGCTAAGAGAGAGAGAGAGAGAGAGAGAGAGAGAGAGAAAACAAGTCTTGACTATCACTGTCTGCCATCTGCTGAAGAACGTGGAGACCCATAATCTCAAATGTTGTTGATGTCGTGTACCCATGTGTAGTTTTTTTAATAATCACAGATGTGATTTTTTTAAAATGACATTTCTTCTATTATTTAGTATGTAGGATATTTTTGTGAGTATTACCATTATCATTATTATTATTATTGTTATTATTATTCTAAGTGATGTAGGTGTGTGTGCAGGAAGGAGTGAGTCCGACAACGTTCTGGGTTCTGTTCCTAGGCCATGTCCACACAGAGACGCTTTGGTGCATGAACACACGTTTAGCATCGTATCGGATCCTGTAAACACATCGCCTGCACACAAACATTTTGGAAATCGGGGGCCGTTGCACAATAGTGGGATCGTGGACAGTTCAATACGTATGTGTTACCATGGAGATTTATTCAGTGGAGCCAGCGTGCGCCAGACCAGGATAAGTTCCAGGATCTATTTGATCTCATTCCCTTTCTCAGCCAGCAGTCTCCTCACACAGAAACCAACAGTTCTTCCACTGCCCACGACACACCGTCATCACGTTCAGCTACACCCACTGTCTTTGTAAAAGCTGCTTTCTAGGTGATGAGTGGTTCATTGGGCATCAGAGTGGAACACGGGATCCACATTGTGCTTCTTTGCAGTTGGTGTGGAGATATGGTTGTTGGATGATTCTGTCTATACATAGGAAGCAATAGGAATAGGAAACGTACAAGGTACAGCACACTCAAACTAAACAAACAGCAATTAGATTGAGAGAAAGAGAACTTGGGATCTATTCATAGCTCACTTCAATGAATGCATCCACACGGGTACAATTAAAGTGTGACAGAAGTGTATGTGTGTCTGTGGTGTTGTGGCACAGGTCTGCAGAGGAGCTGCTCATCTCCAAGCCTCCAGGCTACTTCCTCATCAGACTCAGTGAGAGCAAGATTGGCTTCTCTCTTTCCTATAGGTTTGTTCATTTTAAGGTCGAACAAAATCCTTTTTGCAACTCGTACTCGTTTAAGTTTCCCTTGTCTGAACCTCAGAGCTGAAGAGCGCTGCAGACATTTCATGATCAATGCGACGGAGGACGGTTATGTCATTGTGGGCGAAGACAGACGTCATAAGTTTCTGCAGGACCTGGTGGATTTTCATCGTAAAACTCCCATCAAGCCTTTCATGGAGGTGCTAACTGTCGCATGTGGGCAGGTGAGGAAAAAACGTGTGTGGTTTGTTGTCGGTCGTTACGTGTGTAAGAGAAAACCCAGGTTATGGTTCTGATTTCCAGCCCGTTCCAAAGACCAGGAAGCGATACAGTGAATACCTTCCAGCCAGCCAGCGTCCTGCAGTCCCTGACCACAGCTCACTGACTTCACAACATCCACATTACTCAGAAACAGTCTCAGCACCTGAAACCCCATGTGGGACTGACATTCTGTCAGCAAGGACCCAGCAGGAGCTCAGGAGATCATCACCAAACCTCTACTCTGAGATTAACATGCAGGCTAGGAACAGGATGGAAGGAACTGACCGGGGTGCTACAGCTGGGAATGAGGACCAGGAGCTCACGGCAGAGCCGGCCTTCGTTTGGCCGGCGTCCGACACTGGTAAAGGATTACAACAGGAGTACTTGCTCCCTCCTCCCTTTGCACCAGGCTACATATAGGAAGTCTGCAAAATAAAATCATCAGATGCCTGGACAATGAATAAATATGTGACTTCTGCTAGTTGGTCATTATTGGTACGTAGGGGAATTATTCAGTGTGCACAACCCCTTACCTTTTCCTGTCTATGGTGCTACTGGAGAGCCAAATAACCCAAATGTAGCACTGAAAAGTATCAATCATAACATCAATTGAACCGATTCGAAGTAGAAGTAATACGGAACGATATATATTTGAACACAGTATATTTGAAGGAGTTAAAGACATTGTTGGAGTTTGTAGCGTAACGTGTAAAACTCCAGCCATGGAACAAGGAAGCACCGGAGAGACGAGTGACAGTGGATAAACTTGTTCCACAGGCATTTCCAGCACACAGATGACTTCAGTTCAACTTGTACTAGGTCATGACATCGTACCGAGCACGTCAGATCTAATGTTCCAGCTGGTTTTTGTCTCTTAGCACATTATTCATGATTCTATCGTCTGTCCCCGCCATCATACAGAGGATTCATTGTCTTTGTTAATTCTCTGTGGAGTTTACATTCCTTTTTCTAATCTGTACAAACATGAAACCCTCTGACATCAAAGTGCTCCAAACTATCAGAAGCTTGTTTGTTTGTTTTTTATTTTAATTGCTCTGATAAGTGAAGCTAACCAGAGTTGACTTGATTCTGCTTTGATAGTCTGTTTCCATGGAAATATGTAGTACTGGTCCTGGGATTACTGTATTTGCAGTATTTGGGGGGTTGTGATTAGAGGCTCTACAACAAGAGCTGCCCCCCCCGCCCAGTGTGTCACAGTAAATACCGTACAAATGTGAAATATGTTGAGTAGTTTGTTGGCTTGTTCCTTCTTTGACTTGTCATTTTCATATCTGTTTATCTACTTATCTACACTGAGCATATGTCAAATACAGGAAAGGAACAACAAACACGTTTTCCCGTTTTTATTGTGAATATCTAGTAAAAACAAGAATAAGGTCTAACAGAAGTACACAGGAGAAAAGGTTCACAATGTGGATATCATCAACAACATTCAGCTGTTAATACATACAAATAGAATACAATACAAATACCGAATCCACGGAGCCGTTCGTCCATGGATGAGGAACAGGACAGTTTTCAGAAGAAAGTTTCTTATGAAATGAAAAGGACCTGGCACTGACATGTTGTCTACTCGGTGTGACGTTGTCCTCTGGACAAGAACAACAAAAACTCATCTGCCCTTCCTCTGTGGACACTGGATTTTGTAGCCCACCCTGTAGGCTTGGAGGTACACACGGGCCTGGTTCATCCTGTAAACACAGCAGTGGAGCTTTGTTGTAATATTAATACAATACAATGACAGTTCAGTACATGCTTATGACAGACTGACATATTGTTTTTTTTTAATATTATTGGCCTGTCTATCTATTAATTAGCAGGAATCAGGTGTGAATATTATTTAAACAGCTCAACATCACAATTACACTTGTCTCGATGGATGGATAGTGTGTGAAAAAAAAGTTGAATGGGGAAAAGGCAGGAACCTCAGGGACTAGATGGATCCCCCTCCCTGGGACGGACGGACGTGCTTACGGCAGACTAACACCTTCATACGTGGTGTGTTGGTTAACGACATTACGATGGAGAACAGATGGAGAACAGAGAACCTGTATTTTGTGCAAAGCTGAACACCCAGGGGTCCACAGCGGTCCATGAAACTCTCCCTGAAGGCCTTTCTCACTGCTCGAGCCGTACTGACCACAGTGGTGACCACGGGGCACGTCCTTGGACACAAACACACACAGGTACTGTTACATATTCAACATGAAACACCTCTTTGCGTCATACCCAAAAACAAGAATGACAAACCTCGTTCCACCGTGTATGAATAAACAATATCCTGTGGGGAAGTTTCAGAAGAATATGGCAAAGCCTTATAGACGCTGTTAACAAGTAAAAATGTTGATTTTACTCATAATATGAACCAAGTAGGTCTGGATATTCAAAACCAGCAGCTTTGGTCCCGTTTACTAGAAACTGATGTCGTTCATGATCACGTGTTGCTGGAATGCTGATCGTTGTGTTCATTTGTGATTCATGTTGACACCCCCCCCACACACACCCCCCCCCCCCCCCCATACTCACAGTCGCTCACAGCGTAGACCTGCAGTGCCCTCTGGACATGTGCAGGTGTTATGAGGACTACAGGTGGCTCCATGTTGGCAAGGAGGAACACAGGGGGTGATGACGGCTGCAGGTACAGCACAGGAGACGTGATGCAGAGCAGCAGTCTTTCACAAACATGCAGTCACACACCTTTACGCCTGCTCACGTACCGCTTTCACACAGATTTCCAATAAATCCTTTGGCACAGCGGCACCTGTTGAGGCCCTCACACACACCACCGTTTTTGCAAGGTTGCTGACAATGAACAGGCTCTAAGAGAAACCAAAAATGTATGCATGTATTTATACATATATGTATTTATACACCGATCCTACTTAACACATTCATCTGCATTAGAATCGACATCAGTATGACCAAACAGATAAAACTCTATGTTTGACGACCAACTACATCTAGGTTTCCATCAGTTTCAGTCCATCTGGATGATGATGAAAGAACCATAAATTAAGAAAATCAGAACAAGAGTAGGGATATAAGTTGGGTATAGAGGTGAAAAGACAAAAAGCAATAAACTAAAACTGAAGTCTTGGATGTTGGGTAAAGATGAGGTGAATGTCACTAGAGACATAAGAGTCATAAGAAGGGAGGAGGCAAAAAACATCAACAACTTCACGTCTTGATACTAAGGAACTGAAACTTGACTATCTAGACAGTAGCAGTAGAAGTATGGCTACAGAGTTCCCAAAACACGCAAAAGAAAAAATCCGGAGGTAAAGGTAAAAGGACAAAAGCACTCCTCAGACCCCAAGCAGTGATTTCCATCCAATATTTTTGTATATTTCAATTTACACCAAATATCTCTGTACATCTACCTAAACTTATTCTATGTA